>OZ030008.1:141706969-141931244 GCA_964023405.1 Apodemus agrarius
ATGTCTGAATTATGTATATAGACCATTAATGGACTTTTATATGGATAAAAGGATGTGATGTAGAGTTGTTCATTAAAATTTTGGTTTTAAAGAATTAAAGAATATGGAGAGAGGTGTAATTATTAATGCTATTTTTCAAATTGTTTTTTAATGGCTCTTCCTTACTGTTCTTTTCCTTCTGAACTGAAAGAAATCTTAAAAATAAAATTATGCAGTGTTCTAATTAGGGTTACTATTGCTGTGATAAAGCACCATGAACAAAAACAAGTTGGGAAAGAGTTTATTTGGCTCACTTTTCCACATCATAGTCCATCATGGAAATCGGGACAATAACTTAAACAGGGCAGGGGTGTGGCTGATATGCTTGCTCCCTGTAGCTTGCTCAGCCTCCTTTCTAATAGATTTCAGGACTATCAGCCCAGGGACAGCATCACCCAGAATGGTCTACACTTTCCCACTCAGTCAATAATTAAGAAATTGCCCTACACTACAGACTTATCTACAACCCAATCTTTTATTTTATTTTATTTTCTATATTCTTTGCTTACATTTCAAAGGCTTTCCCCTTTCCCAGTTTTCCCCTCACCATATGTCCCATAAGTCCTCTTCTCCCCACCCATTCCCTATTCACCCCCTCAAACACTTTCTCTGTTCTCCTACTCTCCTGCAAAACTGGAACCAGTCTTTTGGGGGACCAGTGTCCTCTCCTTCCTTCTTGGGAATCTTTTGATTTGCTAATTGTTCCTTGAGTACTCAGAGCTTCTGGGATCATAAATATCCACTTACAGTGATTGCAATTCATATGTATTCTTTTGTGATTGGGTTAACTCACTTAGGATGATATTTTCCAGATCCAACCATTTGCCTGCAAATTACATGAATTCATTGTTTTTAATTGCTGAGTAGTATTCTATTGTATAAATATACCACATTTTCTGTATCCATTCCTCCTTTGAGGGACATCTGGGCTCCTTCCAGCTTCTAGCTATTATAAATAAGGCTTCTATGAACATGTGTCTTTATTGCATGCAGGGGAATCCTCTGGGTATATGCCCAGGAGTAGTATGACAGGGTCCTCTGGAAGTGTCATGCCCAATTTTCTGAAGAACCACCAGTGTTCCTTCTGTTTCTATTTTGTGGAATAGTTTGAAGAGTATTGATGTTAGGTCTTCTTTGAAAGTTTGATAAAATTCTGCACTAAAACCATCTGGTCCCATACTTTTTTTGATTGGGAGACTTTCTATAACCCCTTCTATTTCGCTAGGGGTTATGGGACTGTTTAGCTGATCTAATTGATCCTGATTTAATTTTGGTATTTGGTATCTGTCTAGGAAATTGACCATTTTCTCCTGGTTCTCCATTTGCATTGAATATAGGCTTTGGTAGTATAATCTGATGATTTCTTGAATTTCCTCAGTTTCTGTTGTTAAATCCCCCTTTTCATTTCTAGTTTTGTTAATTTGGATACTGTCTCTGTGCCCAATGGTTAGTCTGGCTAAGGGTTTATCTATCTTGTTGATTTTCTCATAGAACCAGCTCCTTGTTTTGTTGATTCTTTGTATGGTTCACTTTGTTTCTACTTGATTGATTTAAGCCCTGAGTTTGATGATATCCTGTCTTCTACTCCTCCTGGGTGAATTAGCTTCTTTTTGTTTCAGGGCTTTCAGGTGTGCTGTTAAGCTGCTGGTGTATGCTTTCTCCAGTTTCTTTTTGGAGGCACTCAGGGTCGTGAGTTTTCCTCTTAGTACTGCTTTCATTGTGTCCCATAGATTTGGATAGTTTGTACCTTCATTTTCATTGAATTCTAAAAGGTCTTTGATTTCTTTCTTTATTTCTTCCTTGACCAAGGTGTCATTGAGTAGAGTGTTGTTCAGTTTCCATGTGTATGTGGGCTTTCTGTTGTTTTCTTGCTATTGAAGACCACTTTTACTCCACAGTGTTCTGATAGGAGGCATGGGATTAGTTCGATCTTCCTGTATTTGTTCACATCTGTCTTGTGACTAACTATATGATCGATTTTGGAGAAGGTACCATGTGGTGCTGAGGAAAAGGTTTATTCTTTTGCTTTGGGATATATCTGTTAAATCCAATTGGTCCAAAGCTTCAACTAGTTTCACTGTGTCCCAGTTAGTTTCTGGATTCCTGATCAGTCCATTGAGGAGAATGGAGTGTTGAAGTCACCCACAATTATTGTGTTAGGTGTAATGTGTGCGTTAAGCTCTAGTAGAGTCTCTTTTATGAATGAGGGTGCCCTTACATTTGGAGCATAAATGTTCAGTATTGAGAGTTCTTCTTGGTGAATTTTTCCTTTGACTAGCAAGAAGTAACCTTCTGGGTCTCCTTTGATGACTTTAGATTGAAAGTCAATTTTATCTGATATTAGAATTGCTACTCCGGCTTGTTTCCTGAGACCATTCACTTATAAAACTGTCGTCCAGCCTTTTACTCTAAGTTAGTGTTCGTCTTTGACACTGAGATGTGTTTCCTGTATGCAGCAAAATGTAGGGTCCTGTTTCCGTATCCAGTCTGTTAGTCTATGTCTTTTAATTGGGGAATTGAGTCCATTGATGTTAAGAGATATTAAGGAATAGTAATTATTACTTCCTGACATTTTTGATGTTATTTTTTTATATATGAGTGGTTATCTTCCTTTGGGTTTGATGAGAAGGGGTTTCTATCTTGCTTCTTGTGGGGTGTGGTTTCCCTCCTTGTGTTGGAGTTTTTCCCCTATTATCCTTTGTAGGGCTGGGTTTGTGAAAAGATAATGTGCAAATTTGGTTTTGTCATGGAATACCTTGGTTTCTCCATCTATGACGGTTGAGCGTTTGCTGGGTAAAGTTGTTTTGGCTGAAATTTGTGTTCTCTTAGAGTTTGCATGATATCTGCCCAGGATCTTCTAGCTTTTATGGTCTCAGGTGAGAAGTCTGGTGTAATTCTGATAGGTCTTCCTTTATATGTTACTTGGCCTTTTTCTCTTACTGCCTTTAATATTCTTTCTTTGTTTAGTACACTTGAGGTTTTGATTATTATGTGATGGGAGGTATTTCTGTTCTGGTCCAGTCTGTTTGGAGTTCTGTGGGCTTCTTGTATATTCATGGGCATCTCTGTCCTTAGGTTGGGGAAGTTTTCTTCCATAATTTTGTAGAAGATATTTGCTGGCTCTTTAAGTTGTAATCTTCCCTCTCATCTATGCCTATAATCCTTAGGTTTGATCTTCTCATTGTGTCCTGGATTTCCTGGATGTTTTGGGTTACAAGCTGTTTGCATTTTGTATTTTCTTGGACTCTTGAATCAATGGTTTCTGTGGTATCTTCAGTATCTGAGATTCTTCTATCTCTTGTATTCTATTGTTGATATTTGCATCTATGGGCCCTGATTTCTTCCCAAGGTTTTCTATCTCCAAAGTTGTCTCCCTTTGCAATTTCTTAGTTGTTTCTACTTCTGATTTTAGATCCTGGATGGTTTTGCTCATATCTTCTGCTTGCTTGTTTGTATTTTCATGTATTTCTTTAAGAGATTTTTGTGTTTCCTTTTTCATGACTTCTACTTGTTAGCTCACCTTCTCCTGTATTTCTTTAAGTGGTTTTTGTACTTCTTCCTTATTGGCTTCTAATTTTTGATCCATATTCTCCTGTATTTCTTTTTTTTTTTTTTTTTTTTTTTTTTTGGTTTTTTCGAGACAGGGTTTCTCTGTATAGTCCTGGCTGTCCTGGAGCTCACTCTGAAGACCAGGCTGGCCTCGAACTCAGAAATCCGCCTGCCTCTGCCTCCCAAGTGCTGGGATTAAAGGCGTGCGCCACCAACGCCCGGCCCTCCTGTATTTCTTTAAGAGATTTATCTAAGTGTTCCACTATCAGCATCCAGTGATTTTAGATCCAAATCTTGTTTTTCTTGTGTTTTGGGGTACCCAGGACTTACTGCTGTTGGGGAGCTGGGTTCGGATGCTGCCATATTGCCTTGATTTCTGTTAGTAATGTTCCTACGTTGGCCTTTTGCCATCTGGTTATCTCTGGTATTAGTTGGTCCTGTAGTCATTAGCTTATGCTTGAACCTCCTGTGGGCTCATAAGGCTATTTCCCCACCACTGGATGACTGGGTTTCCCCTGGCACAGATTGCTGATGTGTTGTTCTCCTCTTGGGTGCTGTTTGGACCCCTGGTGTATCTTGCTCTAAGCAATGTTATATTCAGTTATCTCTGTGGAACTGATGCTGCTTGTATTCTCTGGATCTGCTTGCTTAGTTCAGTCAGCAGCATGAATTTTGTTGGTGGCTGCCGGGTGTAGGGAGTGCGGAGTGCGGAGTGCAGGGCCTCCCAGAGGGCAGAGAACCCGTGCCCTTCTGGAACACAGGAACCTCTGCTCTGCAAAACTCCCATTCTTAGATGACTGGTTGGCAGCCTGAGTCCCCAGAGATCTTAAGCTTGGGGTATCTCAGGTATCTGGTTCTGTCTGCTCCTCTACAACCCAATCTTACAGTGACGTTTTCCCAATTGAACTTCTCTCTATGTAGATGATTTTATAGTGTGTTATGTTGACAAGAAAACTTCCCAGAACACACAGGAAATGAAGCATTTGTAAGGATAATGTGATTTTAAATCAAAACAAAAGAGGAACAGACCATCTCCTCCCCATGCCTCCTTCTACCTTTCTCTTCCTCCCTCCCTCTCTATCATTCTCCTTCATAGATTTAGAAAGAGCAATTCTCGAACTCATCTGAAATAACAAAAAACCCAGGATAGCAAAAACTATTCTCAACAATAAAAGAATTTCTAGGGAATCAATATCCCCAACCTCAAGCAGTACTATAGAGCAATTGTGTTTAAAAAAAAATGCGTGGTATTGGTACAGTGACAGGCAAGTAGATCATAGAATAGAATTGAAGACCCAGAAATGAACCCATTGAATTATGGTCACTTGATCTTTGATAAGGGAGCTACAACCATCCAGTGGAAAAAAGATAGCCTCTTCAACAAATGGTACTGGTACTGGTACTGGTACTGGTACTGGTACTGGTAATGGTAATGGTAATGGAGGTCAGCATGCAGAAGAATGCGAATTGATCCATTCTTATCTCCTTGTACTAAGCTCAACTCCAAGTGGATCAAGGACCTCCATATAAAACCAGACACACTGAAACAAATAGAAAAGAAACTGTGGAAGATCCTGGAGGACATAGGCACAGGGGGAAAGTTTCTGAACAGAACCCCAATAGCTTATGCTCTAAGATCAAGAATAGACAAATGGGACCTCATAAAATTACAAAATTTCTGTAAAGCATAGTACACCATTAGAAGGACAAAACAGCAACCTACTAATTGGGTAAAGATCTTCTCCAAACCCACATCCATCAGCGGGCCAATATCCAATATATACAAGGAACTCAAGAAGTTAGACCCCAGAGAACCAAATAACCATATTAAAAAATGGGACACAGAGCTAAACAAAGAATTTTCACCAGAAGAAAATCGAATGGCTGAGAGGCACCTTAAGAGATGTTCAATATCACTAGTCATCAGGGAAATGCAAATCAAAACAATCCTGAGATTCCACCTCACACCAGTCAGAATGGCTAAGATTAAAAACTGAAGAGACAGCAGGTATTGGCAAGGATGTGGAGAAAGAGGAACACTCATCCACTGTTGGTGGGATTGCAATATGGTACAACCACTCTGAAAATCAGTCTGGTGGTTCCTCAGAAAGTTGGGCATGACACTTCCAGAGGACCCTGTTATACCACTCCTGGGCATATACCCAGAGGATTCCCCTGCATGCCACAAAGACACATGCTCCACTATGTTCATAGCAGCCTTATTTAAAATAACCAGAAGCTGGAAAGAACCCAGATATTCCTCAATGGAGGAATAGATACAGAAAATGTGGTATATTTATACAATGGAATACTACTCAGCAATTAAAAACAATGAATTCATGAAAGTTTTAGGCAAATGGTTGGAACTGGAAAATATCATCCTAAGTGAGGTAACCCAATCACAAAAGAATACACATGAAATGCAATCACTGATAAGTGGATATCCAGAAGCTCTGAATACTTAAGACACAATTAGCAAATCATGTGATTTCCAAGAAGTAGGAAGGAGAGGGCCCTTGTCCGAAAAGACTTGATCCAGTATTTTAGGGGAGTACCAGAACAAAGAAATGGGGGGGTGATTGGGGAATGGGCGGAAGGAAGAGGACTTATGGGATATGTGGTGATGGGGGAACTGGAAAAGGCGAAAGCGTTTGGAATGTAAAAGTATATAGAAAATGTAAAAAAAAGATATAAAAATAGCAAAAAACAAAAAAAGAGAAAAAAGAAAAAAAGAAAAAAGAAAAATCCAACCCAAGCCTTTTGCCAGAGCAGAGAAGTAAGTGGTAAGTACTGTTAACCTCTGAGATATCTCTCCAGTGCTGATAGCTAAAATCTTTTTAAAAAAAGTTTTTATTGATTCTGTGGTGGTTTCACATCAAGCCCCTCAGTCATTCCATGTCCCTCTTTGTGACCTTCTCCCCCCCCAAAGAAGTAAAATACAAAAACAAAAGTAAAAAGATGGAGAATAAATTTTTAAAAAAAGATAGTAAGCCTTACCCCTTTGTGATTTAAACACATTAAAATTGGCACTACCCATTTCTACCATGATTCTACACAAGAATAAATCTTATATCTACTTAATTTTTTAGTTTTGAACATGATAGAACATTCATGATCTTTACTTATATTTCTAAAAATGAAAAACATTTGTAAAATAAGGACATTTTCATTTTGAAAATTTTACTGAAAATTTCATACATGAAATTATAATTACACTCTTTCTGCCTTTCCTCTCCCCACTCCCATGCTTTTCACATTCTCACACTTCCTTTTGAATTAAGATGTCTTTATATTAATATTGTTTCATATATGTATTTATACATGTATATGCAAAGTGCTGAGTTGATTTCCTGTTCCAGCTCACTCATATGCATATATGTTTTGGAATGACTAATTGCGGTTGGATAACCCAGGGGTCTCATCTCTGGAGAAGACCAATAATCCCTCTTTTAGCATCCATTGACTGCAGGTAACATCTAATCATTTGGCATTTGTGAAATTTTCCCCATATATATTTGCAGGTCAACCAAATATTGTCATTTTTGTAGTTTTTGTTTTGGTAACTATGCTTTTGAAATTTCATGAGTACATGTTTCTATCTAGAGATACCATCCTCCAGCAGGTGTCCTTAACATCTTCCCATGCTCTCTTTAGAGATTTTCTCTGAATTGTAGGTATATGGGGCTACATTGTAGATAGATAAATCTGGATTAGACTCTCTACACTTGTTCTCTGCATTTTGACTGATTGCAGATCTCTGCAAAATTCTTTATCTGCTGCATAAAGAAACTTGTGTCCAGGACTCAATGTGGGTGACCTAGACAAGGACTCCAGTGGAGGGATGGGGGATATTAAACCATCTTCAAAAATTGATAACCACAAATTATTCCTGTCTAAAAGAAGTGCAGACAAAACTAGAACAGAAACTAATGAATGGCTGACCAGGGACTGGCCCAACTTTGGGTCCATCCCATAGGCAGGCAGCAAACCCTGACACTATTACTAATGTTATGTTGTGCTTGCAGACAAGGCCCTAGCATGGCTGTCTTCTGAGAGGCAGCTGACTGAGACAGATGCAGGTACTCACAGCCAAGCATTGGACTGAGGTTGGGGACCCCTATGGAAGAGATAGGGGAAGGATTGTGGGAGTTAAAGGGATGACAATCTCTTAGAAACCCCAACTGTGTCAATCTCTGGGAGCTCCCAGAGATTATGCTACCAGCCAAAGAGTATACATGGGCCGGTCAAAAACCATCAGTACATATGAAGCAGAAAAATGCCTTGTCTGGCCTCAGTGGGAGAGGATGCTCCTAATCCTGTATGGACTTGATGCCCCAGGGAAGGGGAATGCACAAGGAAGCAGGTAGAGGGACCCTTCCAGAGGAGAAGAGGAGGCTTGATGGGGGGAAGAGCTCTATGAGAGGGTACCAGAAAGGGGAGATAAATAAATAAAACAATAAAAAAGAAAGAAACTTCTGTAATTAAAGGTGAGAGCTACCCTTGCCTGTGGGTATAATGGATATGCAGAATGAAGTTAGACATATTAGTTTAGGACAATGGATTGCTAGAGTCTTCTCTAGGCTTTATGACTTCTCTAACTAAGTGCAGTTAGCTAGGTCTGTAGCATCAGGCTGGCATGGAAAAAAGCAGTGGTAGATTCTCCTCTAAGTTCTATGAACTCTCCAGCTGTGGGCAGGTGTTCAGATCTACAGCCTCAAGCTGGTATGGAAAAGAGTAGTAGTAGATTCTCCCCTAGATGGTAGGAAATTGGCAAGCTGCTTTAGAGAATCATTCTGCTGCAGAAGAGTTTTGTAGGACCCTATGCTCTGTTACTTCTCCAGCCATGAGCAGTTGGCCAGATTTACATCACCATGGTGGAATATTTTTGCACCATTCTCATTTTAAATCTACCCTCCTATCCCCCACTGAGTGGCCTGAAATAAAGATGTGCTTCTTTTGTACACATCTACACAAAAGTTCTTAGAGTCCACTAACATCTTACAATCCCATAAGTTCTTTTGAATGACTGTAATTTTTCAAATTTCATAAAACAAGCTGAATTGCATTTGTTGCAGGGCCTGGTCAGGCTTCTATTCCTTTTTTTAAAAGGTATTTTCTTTATTTACATTTCAAATGTTATCCCCATTCCTGGTTTCCCCTCCAAAATCCCTCTATATCCTCCCCTTCCCTCTCCTCACCTACCCATTCACTTCCACTTCTCTGTCCTGGCATTCTCTTACACTGGGGCATTGAGCCTTCCCAGAACCAATGGCCTCTCCTTTCATTGATGTCTGACAAGGCCATCCTCTGCTATGTACAATAGCATAGAGCCATTGGTCCCTCCATGTGTACTCTTTGATTGGTGGTTTAGTCCTTGAGCGCTTTGGGGGTACTGGTTGGTTCACATTCTTGTTCTTCCAATGGAGTTGCAAACCTCTTCAGCTCCTTGGGTCCTCTCTCTAGCTCCTCCATTCGGGACCCTGTGCTCAGTCCAATGATTGGCTGAGATCAGGTTCTCCATTCTTACAGACCTCTTGTTCTTGTAGGCTTAGTCATTTAATTTCCTTGTATAAACTTAGCTCTTCAACAGAATCTGAAGCCTTGGGTATATTAATGGATCTTTGCAAGACTTATTTTGCTTCTGGTGATGTTATCCAAGTTTCTGTCTGTGTTTCAAACTTAACTGACTGTGCTAAGGACCTTTATATATTCTGTTTCTAATAATTATAAATTTGAGTCTGCTTAGACTTGATTCATTAGGGTTCTTTTCCAGTTCTGTCCCTGAAGCTGTTTCCTATCTATGGAATCCATTCTCCAACAGGGTTTCCTTGTCTGCCTTCAGTGTGAGAGGATGCACCTAACCCCACAGAGACTTGGTGGGTTAGGCCTCTTCTGTCTCAGAACAAAAGGGGAGAGGGATGGAAGAAGGGACTCTGTGATGGGGGACAGGAAAAGGGGGCAGCAATTGGTATGTAAAAAATAAAAAATAAATTTAAAAGACAATAAAGAAATAATAATTAAATATTAGTGAAACAAGCAAATCATCTATCTTTCCTCTACTTCCCCTCTTCCTAGGTGTACAGTTCTTTTCTTGTTCTTATTTATAGGAGAATTTTTATTACTGACTTTCAGATACTTTTGGCAATCATGCTGTGAATTGTTATGTGTTATTCTTTTCTGGGATGAGATCTTACCTTAATCTTTCTGGAACAGTACAGCCCATCTGTTTCTCAGGCCATGGTCATTACTGATTGGATCATTCTATTTTCATCTAACTTATAATTTGAATAATATATAAAAATAGGTATTATGTTTCCATAAATATATTCATTATATCAATGTCAGATAATTCTATCTTAATGGAAACATCAGACATGAATACATCTTATTAAAATTAAAAAGAAGTCTCCATGGTATCCTATGCCTTTAATCATAACACTTGGGAGGCAGAGTCAGGCAGATCTCTGTGAGTTCAAGGTCCGCCAGTTCTACAAAATGAGCTATTTTTTTAATTGGTTATTTTCTTTATTTACATTACAAATGTTATCCCCTTTTCCTGTTCCCCCAAACCCCCTCTCTCACCACCGTGCCTCTATGAGGGTATTCCCCCACCCACCCACTATCATCTCCCTGCCCTAGCCAGAGTTATTTAAATAGAATCTCTCTCAAAAGAAAGAAAAAAAGTAAAAGAGAGAAAGATTCACACTCGTTTAAATAAGTACATAATTTAGGCAATGTATAAATACACAAACTCACATGCTTCATAAAACTTTTAAAAAACTATTACAGGTTTGTTGTGGGAAATATTAAAAATGAACCTGCCAACTCTCAATGCTCCTGCTTCTCTCAACCTGTCAACTCTCTGGCCCCCACAGACTATAGAGCTCCTGCCGGGTACTCTCAGCTAAGCCTTCTCTCAGTCCACCAACACTCCAGTGGGGGTGGGGGCCTAGTTCGTTTTGCTACCACCCAACATCCCATGTACCCCATGGTCAGCCATCACGACACCCAATTACCCGATAGAATTAAACTCTTAAAGTTTATAGTCAACCAACCAGTTTTATGTATCGAAAAAAATCACAGTTTACAAGATGTCAATACAATACTTTCACAGCCAATTGATAATGATAAAAGCGTTATCTCATTATTCTAACCTTATGATGTCATAACTGTGGCTGGTCCAAGCCACACTAGTTCACATCCTCCTCCATTCTTCTTCCTCCTTCCCTGAGACACTCTCTGTCTCTCCCACTCTTTGCTCTGCCTCCCTTTGCCCTGTTCAATCACAGGCCTCTTGCTGCCTTAATGTGATTGGACAGGGAAAATTCTACAACACAAGTTCATATCATACAGTTCAATTTAAAGTCTGTCACTTGACTAATATAGTGCTTTGACTTAAGAAATTATTAAAAAAAAATCAATGACACCGAATGTCAGAAAGAAGGTTCAATGATTCTTAAGAAATGACTTTGGATGATCACAAAGTTCTCTGAACAGTTGGGATTAGAGAATCACACATTCTTTGTATTATCATCTTATGTACAAAATGAGGCATTTAGAAAACATTTTTAAGAAATCCACGCATGCTTTGTGTAGTACAATGCAGTTCACACAGAAAATGACACTACCAAAATACTGATTTAATGCAAACTTGAGGTAGTTGAAGGACAGATAGATAGTATTAGGTTGGTTCAAAGATACAAAGAGAAAATGCATCGAGCTGGTTTCTGTTCTCCAAGTGCTTCCAATGCAGAGAAAGCGTAAGTTGCACAGGCTGTGGCTGTAAACAAAGCATTTCCAGTCTAGTAACTCACAAGAGTAGTGGGTACTTCTGAACATCAGGTATCATGTCTGAGTTGCTAAACACACTTTTATTGCACTGAATATAACATAATATTCTTGAAGTGTGTTTTATTTGTTTAAAGAAAAACATATACTCTTGAAAGTTATATTCCTTCTATAGCGCAGAAATCTCCAAACCTTGTAACGTAATATCTTCATCTAATTAGAGGAAGAAGACATGGAAGTTCTCAATTAACTTATTGCTTAGCTGAATGAACCATAGATAATTATCCATCCATATGAGAAATGAATGTTCAGGTTGTATGTCCTGTGTTCATAACCATTGAACATATGCAAATAAATAACATGTTTAGTGAATGAAGATGTTAGAAGAAGTTGGGTATAAGGAGGTGTTAGGTAATCATGACGGGTAGTGCATAACACTAACATATTGTAACTAACTCACAGTTAAATAAGCCATCATCTTTTAATGATTGATATATTTATTAGGGGAAATTTAATTTATATTATACATCTTCTGTCAAATGATTGGAATGATTTGTGAGAACATATATGTCACTGTACATGAGTATTTTTACTCTAATCTAACTTAGCAATCATATACTTTGCAGTGTGTTTCAGAAATAAGAATGCTTAGCTTTACCTCACTGGAATCTAGGGCCATCTGTAACTGCTCCCAATGGTGACTAGACTTCATTTACATAGTTCCCTGGATCATTTTATATTTTCTTCCTACATCATGGGAAAGATACCAAAAGGCTGAGTATTTTCAGAAGTCAGTTGGAATCTAGCACTGGGTTAGCTTGATCTGGGTGTTGGTTTTTTTTTTTAAAGCTTTTCCTTTATGACTCAGGACCAAAATGAAACAGATGGCAGGCAGAGGAATGAGAAGGCTGTCAATAGATTTCTTTCCAAAAAGATTTGGTGCTAACATAATATACTCAGGAGACTGGAGCATCTTGATGATACCAAATATAGAAAATAAAGATGACACTGATTATTTTATAATTTATGTGCTGATTGAAAGAAAACTGTGTTTACTTGGGCTGTTTTATAGTTGCTCAGTATGGTGTAGCAATGCACATATTTTTAAAAAACAAAATTAGTTTCTGTATTTATGTATATGATTTTTAACTCATGGCTAATAATTTTTTCATCTGAACAATAATTTTTAAAAGCCAATTCATTCTGTAATCTAATTAGATATATTTCTTGTAGGTATTGATATATATGAGCCCATACACAAAACAATTTGGTTGTTATGTTATAGAAATAGTGAATTATTTCCAGTATAAAAACTTTCATAGTTGATTGAAAAATATAATGTTTCAGTGTTTATGAAAATATTTTTACAGAACTGAGTGCTTGCCATTTGTTGGAGTCAGAACAAATCACTAAAAGCACTCTTTTAAAATACAACTTTTCTTTTGCTTGTGAGTGATAACCAAATGCTTATGTCTCCATGCCCTTTTCAAGATGTTATTACTGTATATCAATGGTGAAAAGTAAGCCAGTTCTAATATGCATACTTTCTGTTGCCTTTGTCCTGCTCTTGGAACTGAATCTAAATCATTTCCCATTTTTATCCTTAAAATGTGTCTGCTTTATGTCTTGACAGATATTCATAGATACTGACTGGTGGCAGGTAACTTCTTTTCTGACTCTAAAGCATTGTGAACCTTAACATTTGTACTAGTGGGTGTTCTTCTGTAATAAGAAATTTGCCACTAAATTTCCCTAAGGACAATTCTGAAGTTAGTGAAAAACAGGTAGCACTTTTCAGAACTACGTATAAACCACGTGCTTTCAAGACTGGGAGGACAAGAGGCAGAGAAACAAGGTATGTTTTTCAGATCTGCTTTATATAGCGATAAAAGAAACTCTGCTAGTTGAATGTGGCCAAAGAGAGCATTTGGAAAGACAAAGGAAAACAAACAAAAACCATCAAGGGTGGTGCAATCCTAGGATTGAATCTAACAGATTTTTTTAAAAAAAGTCATCTATTTTCCTAATGTTTGTGTGGTTATAGGCATGTTGTAGATGCTGGGAGCCTGTCTTCTCCTGTCTTCAATGAGGACAGTGATTCGTTAAGCTTGCTGAGGATCTGAGAATACTCTACGCAAAGAAGAAATCATAGGGGTTGAATTTACTTTTCGTTTTCTCTTTATTTTGAGATATTTATTTATTTATTTGTTTTTATTTTCTATATTCTTTATTTACAGTCCAAATGGTTTTCCCTTTACCAGTTCTCCCCTCCCCATAAGTCCCATAAGCCTTCTTTCCTCCGCCCATTCTCAAATCAACCCCCTCCTACTTCTCTGTCTTGGTAATCCCCTACAATGCTTCATCAAGCCTTTCCATGACCAAGCAAGGCCCTCTCCTTTCTTCTTCTTGGAAATGATTTGATATGTGAATTGTATCTTGGGTATTCAGAACTTCTGGGCTAATATCCATTTATCAGTGACTGCATTCCATGTGTGTTCGTTTGTGATTGGGTTACCCTACTTAGTATGATATTTTCCAGTTCCAAACATTTGCCTAAGACTTTCATGAATTCATTGTTTTTAATTGCGGACTAGTATTCCATTGTGTAAATATACCACATTTTCTGTATCCATTCCTCCATTGAGGGACATCTGGGTTTTTTTTTTTCAGCTTCTGGCTATTATAAATAAGGCTGCTATGAACATAGTGGAGCATGCATCTTTATTGCATGCCGGGGAATCCTCTGGGTATATGCCCAGGGGTGGTATAGCAGGGCCCTCTGGAAGTGTCATGCCCAGTGTTCTGAGGAACCGCCAGACTGATTTTCAGAGTGGTTGTACCCACTTGCATTCCTACCAGCAGTGGTGGAGCGTTCCTCTTTCTCCACATCCTTGCCAGCCAACACCTGCTGTCTCCTGCATTTTTAATCTTAGCCATTCTGACTGGTGTGAGGTGAAATCTCAGGGTTGTTTTGATTTGCATTTCCCTAATGACTAATGATGTTGACCATTTCTTAAGGTGCTTCTCAGCCATTTGAAGTTCTTTAGGTGAGAATTCTTTGTTAAGCTCTGTACCCCATCTTTAATAGGGTTATTTGGCTCTCTGAGGTCTAACTTCTTGAGTTCTTTGTATATAATGGATATTAGCTCTCTGTCTGAAGTAGGGTTGGTGAAGATCTTTTCCCAATTTGTTGGTTGCCATTTTGTCCAATTGACAGTGTCCTTTGCCTTACAGAAACTTTGTAATTTTATGAGGTTCCACTTGTCAATTCTTGATTTTAGAGCATAAGCTATTGGTGTTCTGTTCAGGAACTTTTCCTCTGTGCCCATGTGTGGTTGAATTTTCTATGTGTCCCCATACATAGCGGGTAGTCAGCATCTAATACAAATAATGATCACGTGACAGATGAAGACTACCCGGTGCTGATTTGTCCACTCTCTCAATTTTTATTTAGATGCACAGGCACCATAACATCAAACATGACATCTGTGTTTGATTTTGGCAACTTTAACCATATTCTTCCAATGTAACCATTTCTGTGATTCAAATGTAGATTCATTCAATGTGTTTCCTAGAGCATACTTTATGAAAATTGGTGAAGTAAACCAGTGGGTACCTGAGGCTTTCTTCTGAAGATGTAATCAAATAACCTATGTCCATCCTTGCATAGTGATAGGATATTGACATCATGATAGAGCTAGACTGAAATCAGAAAAATAATTGGTCTTCAGTTACAGGGAAAAAATGTCAAGGGCAACTGTCTGGAGAAAACGAGATTCTGAATGGAGAACTGAGACCCGAGCACCATACTCATTAGTGACCATCCTTCTAGTTCACTTTTCCTTCCTTCATTTTGTTTCTGAGATATTTGGCAATATTCTTTATAAGTTGCTCTATATTAGCAGATTCTTTTATTCCTTTCTATAGTTTAACAAATCTGAGCATATTTAAATGCATTCCATTAAAATCTGTTGGAAGATAATTAAGCTCCATCAGTACAAAACAGCTTTATGTATGTTTTCTCTGAGTAAGGCAGAAACTACTTTAGCTGGAAAAGTACATCTAGTCAGGCTGTTGAGAAAAAGTTAAATCTCAGGCCACAGATAAAATGGGAGAAGAAAATGCATGAACAAGAGGTATATATCGGCAGCCTGCAGTTAAAGACTACTGATTCATTTCCTTTTTTTTCATTAATTTATTTATTCACATTACATCCCAGTCACTGCCCTCTCCTCTTTTCCCAGTCCCACCCTCACAAATTCCCCCTTGACTATCTCCTCCCTTTCTCCTCAGCAAAGATGAAAATCTCCTTACATACTGGGGTGCTGGCCCTGGGACATCAAGTTACAGAAAGATGAAGTGCATCCTGTCCCTGATAAGGTCACTCTCTACAGAAAGAGAATCCAAAGGCAGGCAGCAGAGAAAGAGATATCTCCCATTCCAACTATTAGGGGACCCTCTTGAAGACCGAGCTGCACAATCTACTACAAATGTGTAGGGGGCCTAGGTCCAGCTCTTGCATTCTCTTTGGTTGATGGATCAGTCTCTGAGAGCCCCCACTAAGTATACATTCTACTGCTTGAGAGCAGTAACACTTAGTAACAATATGAATATTTAAAAATTTCTCGTAAGTGTAAAAGCTTTTGATTGCTTTAATTCAATTTTTGAAATTATCTTTTATAATTCAGTTGAAATACAATTATGCTTTTAGCAAGTGTAAAATCTTCATAATATACATCTTTCATGCATGTTAACACAGTCCTCCAAGTCTAGATCCAATGATCATTTAATGTTGTCCTTTCCACCTATTGACAGAGCTATTTAAGTGACAGGGTATTCGATGAAGTGCAAAGGGCGTCCTAAGTGTGCCGCCACTTGGCAGCTTGTAATATGAATATTCTCATCTTTAGAGTTAACTTATACAGTATCTTTCTTAGAGCTAGGGAACATTCTTTACATCAGCACACTCCTCATAGGACATGATCCTAGGGGCTTTAAAATCCCCAAAATATAAGTTCCATAATATTGGTAAAGAAAACACTCATTTTACTTTTGCTTGAAGATGACTATGGATCTTAATACTTCAAAGAAAGTCAATGTATGCCTTCTTGGAAATGAAAGATTGCTCAATTTCCATAACCATGAAGAAGTTGTTTTTTCCCTATTAATCTACATTCTGTATAATTCTAACACATAGCTTCAGCACTCACATATACATTACATTTTATTCTATCTCCATGCTACACTTCTCACAAATATAAAATATTAAATGCCCAGGTCCCCAAAGTTTCCCTTTAAAGCAGCAGACAGAATTAACTAGTGTCCTCTGCAAGCTGCAAGGCCAGTGCAATGAATAATGGAAGGAGTCCCTGCCTTTCTTCTGTGAACCATGGATGTGTACCGGCACTGGCTCACTGGGTCCCAGTTATGGTACTTGGCTGTTCAAAATGCTGCAGGGGAAACTCCCGTGCTCTCTTTGAGTCATCTGCCATCTCTCTGTGCTGTGTTGATCAAGTGAGCTTGTTTATGTAATAATCTTACCACAGGGGTGACTCTTTTCTTCACATAGTAGAAAAGGTAATTAAATGTTGCCTAGGGTTACAAAGCACAGAGTTTGAAAGTGTGGATTCCCCTGCATCCAAGATGAGCTCCTCACTCACCTGACCATCCTGTGTTTGTCAGTGACAATAGGGGTAACTGTTTCATGATTGGGATATCGGGTACACGTAAGACACACGAGAAGCCAGTGTCTTGCTCCACTAATCCCATTGCTTATCGGGAATGACCTGGCCATAAAAACAAGATAGCTTTATTTGAATAAACTCTTTTGTAGGGATAGGCACTATTTGTTTTTCAAAATAATCAGCCACAAATAGTCTCAACAGGTACAGCTGAGGTTGACACAGTCATGAGAGTGTTCTGCATCACAGCATGTGCAGATGACAGCACGCACTGCTCTCCCTCGCTCTTCTTTTCTTTCCCAGAGATCTCAGCGAACATATAGCATCTCTTTTGTTTCCTCTGGAAAATTAAGTTTTTATTTTGTTTGTTGTTGTTTGGGTTTTTTGTTTGTTTGTTTGGTTGGTTTTTTTGTGCTAAGTGCTTACCTAGGGAGGTATTAAATACGTTATCTACTTATTTAAGATTTGTTCATCTATGAGTGAAGGTCTATGTGAACAAGTGCTGTTGACATAGGCAGAGCCACATAAAGGACCTGTGTGGGTGGCACATCTTCCCCAGGTGAGGTTAGAGAGAAGACAGTCTTCCTTGGAGGTCTGAGTGTAAATGACTGAGCACTGTGCACAGAAACCCTTTACAGCAACTTCTCCTCCCTTGTGCCTGAAACTGTTGACCTACACAGACCTATCACAGACACTGGATAGCTCCTCCAAAGTGCTGTATAGGTGCTCTGAGATCCCAGGTTGTTGTGGTAATTGGAGTGGCTCCATCAGACAGCACTAGGCCCACCTGGTACCAGCTATTTTTTTTTTAAATCTGTTTGTCCCCAGATTTCATCTTTTTTCTTAAGATATTTATTTATTTTATGTATGAGTGGTTATCGCAATATATCCCTGCATGCCAGTAGATAGCAACAGATCACATTACGGATGGTTGTGAGCCACCATGTGGTTGTTGGGAATTGAACTCAGGATCTGTACGAGAACAGCCAGTGCTCTTAACCACTGAGCTTTGTCTCCAGCCTGTCCACATTTGTTTTTTAGTGTCTGTTTCTTCTTCACTCCCTGGTCATCAAGTCAGGATTCTAGGAGATAGGAACATAAAAACAGAATCAATGTTGTAATGCATCAATATTTCATTATGAAAATACTTATTCATTTTCTGACTTCTGTTGTTAACAATTGCAATAATATTTGGAACACTAGGTATCAGGCTGTTTCATGTGGAAGTTAAAAGCAGTTGCCAAATTAGTTTTATATGAAAAATGCATTCTTTCTGATTGCTTAAAAAACTTCAATAATCAATATATTATCTGACAACAAGCTTGCTGTGCTGACCTCCTTTCTGCTTGTCACTTGAAGGGACACTAGCCCACTGGAGCATGTGGCCCTCGGAAGCCTTATAATTCCCCCCCCCCATTTCCTCTGCCTTGCTAAAAACTGATAGATTACATTCCTAAACCTAACCACCAAGGTCTGTTCCTTTATTTGGCCCCTTCCTCCTCCCGAGGCTGACCATCAAGGTCCAACTCTCAAAATATTGAAGTCCAGAGATCAAAATACCCCTTTGGTTCACCTAAGGAACACGCCTAATTAAAATTAAACACCTCATCCTAACATGGGGGTTTGTTTCCTCTTTTATCTTTAGAAACCTCCATTTTCCAATATGACATGTCTATCTTGTCTCTAACTAGAAGGAATCTCTGTGCTTTCCTATGTCAAACATTCCTTCCTTCTCCCCCTTTCCCTTCCCCTTTTCCCTCTTCCTTTATCTCTTATCTTTATCTCTTATTCTCTCCCCTTTGTCCCTCTGAGTCAAATAAATCTCCTTTGTGCTGAGAAGTTGGTTTGGGGGATCCTGAGCGGATACTAATCCTTTCAATGATTAGTTTACGTTATTTACTTTCCAAGCGATTCTTAGTTTGAACCGTTATGATTCTGATCCTCTTCCTCCCTCATCCATCTTCCCTTTCTCCAAGCTTCTTAAAATTCTTTATTTAAATTCCCTTATTTTTTGACATTATAATTGCATCACTTCTACTTTCCATTTCCACCCCCCCCGAATCTTCCCATAGATTCCTCTTCCCGCTTTCAAATTCATGATTTTATTCATTACTTGCTGTATATTTTTATATGCATATACATATACAGTCCTAAATATGTAACTACCATCTGCTCAGATTGTATAACATTACTAGTATGTATGTTTTCAGGGCTGCACTTTGATTGGAATTGGAAAACCAATTGATAAGCTCTTCTCTGGGGAAGACTATTGCTCTCACTTTGAGTATTCCTTAGTTGCCTGCAGTACTTTGTGTAGCAGCAAGACCTCCTGGGCTTTCCCTGTCTGAATTAGTATATCTATTTCTTCCAAAGACCAGGAAAAGATGTAGTGTTCCACAAGGGATTTAATGTTTCTGACAATTCATATAACACTGATAGCACTTGCCTTTGCCTGACTAATGGATGGGCATTTATATATGACATAAAAATGTCTTGCTATATGCCCTGTGCTGAGTGTATATCTCTTTAGGAGAGATAACTGCTTACTGTTCCTGAACTACCTTTGCATAAAAGTTGTCTAAAGAAACTGTATGATTATCAGTCTCGTCCAGTAGCCCTTTATTTCAATAGATTGCATAGTTATGTTGTCCCCCATCCCCCACCTTGGGGGAACCATAAAACTCTCCATGAATATGTTCAGAGTCTGAAAACTTAGCTCAATATGTACATGGTTTAGCAATTCTCAGAAACTAATTTTTTCATTTATTTTCATCATGTCTCCGATATATTTATTTATTTTTAGTTACATTCCCCAAATCACACTTTTTTTTTTCTGTCTTATTTTAGATACTGTAATAAGAACTTTCAGAGTGTGTGTCAAGCTCTCGGTGGGAGTCCTAAAAACTGATTGTTCTGGGTGTTTTCATTTTCCTGGACTTTGCTATTTGGAATTACTTTAGACACCTGGATAGTGCAGGGATTTTGAAAGAGGTTCAGAAATACCACTTAATTCAGCTTCTTTTTTGAACTGAAGCTTGCAAACGAAAAAAAGGACCTTGTATATATTTCCTCCACAGAAAAGTAGAATGGAGAAAGACTTCAGGCA
This sequence comes from Apodemus agrarius, assembly GCA_964023405.1. Classification (NCBI taxonomy): domain Eukaryota; kingdom Metazoa; phylum Chordata; class Mammalia; order Rodentia; family Muridae; genus Apodemus; species Apodemus agrarius. Next base: position 141,727,133 of record OZ030008.1, read on the forward strand.
AACAGTGGGTTTTAAAATACTCAGCATGTGTTACATTTGAAAGACTCTCAGCGAGAAAGTATAAAAGAGAAAGAGGAGCAAGAAGGGGTTGAGATGAATGGAGACACTTGTAGGGGTAACAGAAGAGCTTCCTTTAATGCCTGGCTAGCTTTTAGTTCCTTCCCTTAAAAGGCTGACCTCCCTATCTACCCTGGAGGTTTGTGAGATCTCTTGTTTTGACTTAAACCAGACTGAATGAGTTCTTGTTGCTTGCAAAGCAAAGAGCCTTAACCTATTCATGCTGCGGTGGGTTCAAAACAAAAAGGAAAACTCAGAATAGCATAAGTTGATAGAGTTATACTGGTATTATACCACCTGCTCGATTGAAATGTATCCTCGTTGGTATCACACAATGAGGCGCATTCCCTCTTTTGTAGGTATGAAGGAGCACGAAGGGACTGAGGCTCCACCACAGAGACACAGCTGGGCGGAACACCTCTGAGGAACGACTCAGGAGACTGCAGTTAAGGAACTTGTCTCAGAGCAACAGTGGTTAGAATTTGTACGTGGATCTGTAACAAACTTGTGACTCTGAATTCTTCATGACTGCCAAAGCAGCGTCTGCAGATTATTATTGATTAATATAATCAACTGATATAACACACCTACCACTGAGGCCTAGCTTCTACTAGAAGTGTATAGGAGATTGAACTCATCAAAGAGATAATCCTGACTATGCCGTATCAGATCATTTCTTTGGCTCCACTAAAAATAAAAAAAAAAAAAAAAAATCTTACTTTGTTCTTAGTTTACATAATTACCAGTCAATTATAGCATATACTGGAATTTACATAGGCTTTTATGAATTTCAGTGAAGTTAACTACATGTTTGCCATCTTGTATTAACAATAGAGTTTTCTCATATGATTATTTTATGTGAACTATATAGGAAATTCTGACTTTTAAAAATACACTACATGCAAGTGGCAAATATCTTTATGATTCCACATATCCTATCATGTTTCTCTAGAATTTTGATGCTAGGAAACCCAGCACAGCCATGTTTGCAGAGTAGTTTTATGAGAAATCATTTCTAATTTGGGCCTAATTACACATCTGCAAAGCAACGATCAACCTGTTAATTCCAAGAATTGATGAAAAGTACTAAAATTAAGTGGGCAAATCTGATGTCTTGGTAACCGTAGAGATATTCTCTGTCTTTAAATCACTGTCTTTTAATCTAGAAACTTGTACACTGGGAGACAAAGCAGGGAAAGTCCTTGCAGATGGCAGGACGCCTGAGTGTTAGGGCTGATCCCTATCTCTCACTCACGGTTGTTCCACAGCATCATGTGCTTTTCTGTAGTTGAATTCCCTGTCACCACACTTGAGCAATCAAAGCTCTGCTTTATTTGTCTACTCTGTCAACAATCAAGAAAATGATGCTCATAATTAATGTCAGGAGTTGGGCTGATTCCCATTTAACAGTTGGAGCTAATTCATTAGGGGGCCTAACTTGCGAGATAAGGGGTTTCTTTAAAACTACTGCTGATTTTATAATACAAGAAATAACAACATGTCATTTGGGTTGGTAGAAGTGCAGATGAGTAAATACAGTCTTTTTATAATATATAAAAATACATATATCATATATAGAAGGTTAGGGAATGCCTTTAAATATTTTAAAAATGCTAATCCTAGCTCCACACTACTCCCATAATAGAACAGAATATTTCTGAATGGAAATATGGATTAGGTGAGATGAATTAGGGTGTAGATTCAGTTAGTCATAAGCAAGTCAGTGATGTCTAAGGAATAAAAATTATCTTTGGGAAATTTAAAAATACAAAGTGTGAAAGAAAAAATAGATCAAATATGAAGACCTCAAATATGAAAAAGTAGCTCAAACAATCATCATTGAATAAACTTGTGGAATTACTGAAATAGGCATGAAAAAGTACAAAAGACTCTCCTTGTGAATGGTTTCTAATAACTATTTTGTCCAATCTGCTAAAGGAGATGTTCATACTTTGAATTTAATTTGTTCTTAATGACAAATTTATCTCTGGAAATTAAACAGAATATTAGTGAGGTAAGAGAAAACATGACTTTTATTGGTTAATTAATCTCTTTGATTATTTGTATTTCCAAAATCATATTTTACTATTGATATATTTATGTAAATGAACATAGTCCCGCCATTAGAAAAAAATTACAACATAAGCAATAATAAAATCTATAAACTAATGAAGGAAAGAAAAACAGTGGGTGGCCATAAATTGAAGAAAATATATAAACAGAGAAATAGCTATATTTATGCTATAAATAGCTTTTTTCTTTTCTAAAGCTTTAAATTTAACTTTTAAGTGAGTTTTTACGTAAAAGCAATAAACATTTATTATAGGACATTTTTATGAAGTATATAACGAAACAAGAAACTTATATATACTTTGTCCCATGTCATATATATTAACATATATAGAAGCATAACATTATATGTTTCTAGAACACATATATACACATATGCTCACCTACACACACACACACACGTACACAAACCAAATATTAGCAAAATAATATTTAAAGAATAAAGTTATCATAACCCAAACCCCAAAATATTCAGTTATCATTACTAAACAGTTATTCAGATTTGGTGTGCCTTTTAACTAAAGCAATAAGACAACTAAAAAAAGTACAGAGGATACAAAACAGAAAGGTAGAAGTCAAAGGATAATTATTTGCAGATAATATGACCCCAAGAATTTTACCTTGGAACTCCTACAGCTGATTAACACCTTTAGAGGTGTGGCTGAATACAAGATTAACTATAAACAAAGAAAACCAAACTAACAAACAAACCAAAACCAACCAAGCAACCGAACAGAAAAACCCAGTAGTCCTCTTACATATAACTGAAAAATGGGCTGAGAAAGAAATTCGGGAAAGAACTCCCTTTAAAATAGCCACAAATTATATAAACTATCTTGGGGTAACTCTAACCAAGTAAGCAAAAGCCATGTCTGACAAAAACATCAAGCTTCTGAAGAAAGAAATGGAAGAAGATATTCAATAATAGAAAGATCTCCCATGCTCATGAATCAGCAGGACTGACATAATAAAAGTATCCTTCTTCCCCAAAGCAATCTATAGATTTGACACAATCCCTATCAAAATTTTAAAACAATGTTTTATAGACTTTAAAGCAATAGTCAACTTCATATGGAGAAATAAAAACCCCAGAAGACTAAAACAATCTTGTACAATAAAAAAACTTCCAGAAATATCACCAACCCTAATTGCAAGCTCTATTATAGAAATATAAAAATAATAAATTTCTGGTATTGATACAAAGTCAGGCATAATGATCAATATAGTCAAATAGAAGACACAGATATAAGTCCATAGACCTATGGATATCCTATTTTTGATGAAGAAGCCAGAATTTTACAACAGAAAAAGTTATGCAAATAGTACTTGACTAACTGGGTATTGGCCTATAGAAGCATACAAAGGGAACCATATTCATCACCCTTTACAAAACTCAAGTCCAAGTGGATCAAAGACCTCATCATAAAACAGGATACAGGGAACTTGATAGAAGAGAAAGAAGGGAGTAGCCTTGAACATATTAGCAAAGGAGTGAACTTCCAGAACAGAGCACTGATAGCACAGACAGTTAAGACTGACATGGACACTATCAACAGTACAAAACAACAGCCTACAGAATGGGAAAAGAATTTAAGCAATTCTACATGGGACAACGAGCTAATTTCCAAAATATATAAAGATCTCAAAAAAAAAAAAAAACCAAAAAACCAGACATCAGCAATCTAAATCATCCCATTTAAAAGTTGAATGCAGATCTAAATAGAATTCTTATCACAGGAATCTCAAATGGTGGAGAAGCATAAAGAAATGCACAACTTCCTTAGCATCAGGAAAATGCAAATCAAATCAGCTCTGAGATTCCATCTTATACCTGTCAGAATGGCTACGTTCAAAACACTAGTTACAATTCATGCTGATGAGGATGAGGAGCAAAGTGAACGCTGTTCCATTGTTGGTGGAATTGTGAATTTTTAGAGCCACTTTGGAAACTAAAATAGCAGTTTCTCAGATAATTGAGAATTGACCTTCCTCAAGACCCAGATTTATCACTTTTGGACATATACCCAAAAAGATATTCCACCCTATTACAAAAAACACGTGCTCAATTATATTCATAGCAGCTTTTTTGTGTGATAGTCAGAAATTAGACAACTTAGGTGTCCCTCAACCAAAGAATGGATAAAGAAAATGTGGTGTATATTACACAGTGGAGAATTACTTAGCTGTTAGAAAGTGACATCATGATGTTTGCGGATAAATGGGTGAAACTAGAAAAAAATCATCCCCAGCGTGGTAACCCAGATAAGGAATGGTATGGACTCACTTATATGTGTATATTAACTGTAAAATAAAGGTTAATCATGCCATAGTCTACAGACCCAGAGCGGTTAAGTAACAAGGAATGATCTAAGGGTGGGGGGCAACACATGGGTCTCCCTGTGAATGGGGAAATAGAATAGATTCTGTGGGTAGACTTTGGGTGGATTGTAATGAGAACAGGAAGGATCAGGTGTGTTGCAGGGAGAGGTAACTGTTAGTGGAGTGAATGGGAGGCGTGGTGTGGACATTTATCACATTAGAAACTCTCAATGTTAGCGTAGCAAGAACTTCTAGTAATGGAGGATTTTGAGCTTGAGTCGGCCATTCTTTGTAACTAGGCAAGGATACAAGAGGTTACCTGGTAAACACATGCATCTGCTAAACTTTTGACCTATAAACTATCCCGCTTGCATGATGTATTGGGGCAATGGGGGTTCGGACTTTGTGGAAGTGCCCAACCAATGAAGGGTCTAATTTGAGGTCCATGGCATGAGAGTAAGCCCTGTCCAACTGTTTGAGTAACTAGGAACCACACAATAAATAGTCCAGAAACATAGGAGAGAGAAAAAAGTCAGTAAAATAATTCCTAATGATACTCATAGATCACTGTCTAGCCCATTTGTCATCAAAGAGCTAACTCAGGCAGCTGACACGAATACAGGAGAGAGACACCAACAGGTTCAGCCAATCACCAGACAGCCCAGGTAGGATCTTTCTATCAGGTCCTTCCCCTTGGAGCTCCAGGAGCCCTATGGAATGTGGGTTGGAGGGATATTGGAGGCAGAGGGGTCAAGGACACCAGGAGAACACAGCACACAAATCTCAGCAAAATATGGCTTATAGGGGTTCACAGAGACTAAAGTATTAGTCATGGAGCCCCTGTCGCCCTCTGCCTATATGTTATGGTTGTTAGCTAGGTCTTTCTATGGGACATAACAGTATCTTTTATCTGCTTTTGGAACCCTTTTACTCCCACCAGATTTCTTCACCCAGTCTTGATATGAAGGTTTGCTCCTAGTCTTACTGGATCTTGTTAGGCTGTGTTTGGTGGATATTCCTGGACCAGTGTTCTTTTCAGAAAGGAAGAGGCTGAGTGGGGCTGTGGGAGAGGGGAGGAAGTGGAGGATGGAAGAAGTGGAGAGAGGAGAAAATGCAGCTAGGATGCATTAAAGATTAAAAAGAAAGAAAAAAGAGATGGGGAGGGAAGGAAGAAAGAGAAGGGATAGGAGGGGACAAGGAGAGGAGAGAAGAAAAATGGACTTGTAGATAAGAGTGAGATTTGTCAGGGGGAGGGCAAGAAGAGAGTGTTAGAAGTAATAATAATCAGAATGCACTAGAAACCTGTATGAAATAATAAAAAATAATTTAATTAATAAGGCAAAAACATGACAACCCAGAGGAGAGATGTTTAAAAACAGATAATAAAAGAAGATGAGAAAATAAGTCCTGAGTTGATTCCAATATAATTAGAGAAATCCTACGAAGCTACGATTCTTTAAAGTATCAAAGACAAAATGTTTGTTAAGAAAGGTTGTGGAGTGCTTTTATCGTTCCTTCTGTGAGTCATACTAAAAATATTTTTATTTGTCATTTGGTATATATTATCAAAATGAAATACAGAAAATGGAACTTTATTTCTGTAATCAATTATTAAATTTTGTTTTCCAACAATTTCACCCATGTGTATAACACATTCTGGCAACACTCGCCCAATTGTCTCTCAATTTTATCGGATCCCTGGTAGTCCTGCTTTCTTTCAAATCTCTTTCCCATGTTCACTATTCCTTATTTTGATTTGAGTCCCATGGAGTTTAACTAGGGCTCATTGGGATTCCTCCCATTTAGAATTGTCTCTTAGCACTAGTGAGCATGTACAGGGATACTCCTCTCCCTAAGTGAGTCAACAGGACGTGGTAAGGATCCCTGTGCTCAGTCCCCACTCCACGGTGAGAGAAGAGAAGGCTCACCTAGACGTGTCCATTTGCCAGTCATGTGTAGCTTCTGTGAGTTCACGATTGCCATAGATGTCTTAAGTACTTTTGTATTTCTATGACATCATGTGACTACAGCAACATATAGAAAAAAATCATTTCTTTCTGCTTATGGTTTCAGGTGTGTAGAGTTAATAATGGTGGGAACAGCATTGTAGTATGCAGGAGGCATGATGTCAGGGAGAGGAAGCTATGAGGTTACATCATTCACAATAATCATGAAGCAGAACGGGAGTCAACTGTAAGTAGGTGAGACTTTACAATATCAAAGCCTGCTTACAGTGATGTACTGCCTCAACCTAAATCTTACAAAGCACCAGCATTAACAATGTTTTCAAAGGCCTGAGACTATGGAGAATGTTTCTCCTTCAACGGCTATTTGTCCATTTCTTCCCCACAAAGTCTCTTGCCCATCTCATAATGCTAAATATATCTAGCACAATGTCAAGTGTCTCCACAGTCGTTCACAATGTGAACACTGTTTTAAAAGTAGAATCAAGGCACAATTAGGAAGTCAAATGATTCCCAAGAAGAAAGGAGAGGACCCTGGGCCTGGAAAGATTGGATCCAGTTTTGTAGGGAAACCGTGGGGGGAGGGGGAATGATTGGGGAATAGTTGGGGGGAGAGGAACTATGGGACATAGGGAGGGGGGAAACTGGGAAAGGGGAAAGCATTTGGAATGTAAACATAGAATATAGAAAATAAAAATTAAAAAAGAAAAAAAGTAGAACGTTTCTTCTGAGAATTAAGGTAAACTTGACCATTTCCCTCTGCAAAATCAAAAGGCAAATTACATACATCTAGCATAGAATGACATAGAATTTACAAATTTTCATTTCAAATGGAAGGAATAGAGACATAATTAGGAAATACAGGACCGAAGTCAGACCAGAATTCAGCACTGTGAAAAGAAAACTCTATAACTACAGGTCTAATGCCCAGGACTCTCTCAACGGTCTTGCCTCTTAAGAAAGCACAATCAGGAAAATACTGCCAAATTCCCATGCCAACATGGGGATGGGTCATGCTCCTCTTGCATCTTATTAACCACAGCTTTTGTTTGCAGTTCCTTCCTTGTGCCCTGGAGGCCATCATTCCTTTTGTAGCAGTGTAGAACAGGAGGTCTCTCTCCTTAATGGCCTTAATCTCTTTAAATCTTTCAACACAAGCTTTGGCTACAGCATTAAGTTTCTGAATGAATGTTCTTTTTCTCTTTAGTCAATACACTTGTATTTCTTTATGTGCCTAAAAAGAAATATAGATTTCTTTTTATGGTAGAGATGCAAAGCAGTCATTAACAACCATAATAACCAAAGATTAACTATTTTGCTGACATTGCCTCTACTAAACCACTTAGCTCATTACCTTTTTAATTTAAGCACATATAAGTACACCTGGACCAAAGCAGAAGGTATCCAGGTTCTTCAAAATATCATGGAATGATCTCTAGCTCAGTGGCTAGGATTGTTTTCTTCCAAATTTTTGAACTGGGCCTTGATAGCACAAATTGCTTTTATCATGGTTGTCATCCAAGTTCCTGGTAGAAGAGCACATTAGTTTCTGCATACAGCATTCAATGAATTGTTTAGTCCAAAGGTCCAAAGTCTTCCACTTGCCCTAAGAAAATACCATGATCAGGTTCTTCACAACAGCCCACTGGCTGCTGCCAACTTCTGTTTTAGTTACTTTTTATTGCTGTGATAAAATACCATGACCAAGGTAGCGGAGGAAAAAAGCTTTATTTTTGCTTATGGATCTGATGGGTTAGGGTTCTTAATGGTGAGAATAGCAAGGCAGCATGCAGCAATCATAAAAGAAGGAAGAAGAAGCTGAGAGTTCACATCCTGAACCACAAGCTCAAAGTAGGGAGAGTGCACCATGAGTTGGTGGAACATTTTGATCTCAAAGGCTTTTTTTTCTTTTAAACCAACAATATACGTCCTCAACCAAGATTGCATCACTCAAACCTCCCGGATCAGGGCCAACTGTAAACCAAATGTTCAAATTCTTGAGACTACAGGAACATTATTCAATCAAATTACCATAATGGCCTTGCTTAGAAATTGACACTTTCCAGCCCCTCTCCATATGTTACATCCATTTTATTCTTTCTACTTTCTCTTCTGCAATGTTACCTGAGACTTACAGGTGGGGTATAAATGTTGTTATTGCTGTGCTCTCATTTGTTTTTTAATTTTCAACATCTTGTGCATCCATGAGAATATGTATCCATACCTATTCAGTGCAGGGAATAACTGGATATTTAAAAGGTGGATCTTTGGTATGCCATTCGGTTATTGGATTACAACCTAGGGCTTAAGATCTCCTCAGCCAGGAGCTTTGAACAAATTTTCAGTACTAGGAATGTATCCCCTCATGTAGAGTCCACCTCGACTCCAATCAGTAAACACTTGACTTTCACCATTATAGTTGTGATGCGTGATGTTACTATTTCAAAAGGTACATCTCTCTTTCCCTGCAGGTTGACATTGTAATTCATAGCATCCACAACCAGGTAAGACAGGTCATACTTTTAACTCTGATCTTGAAACAAGCTGCATCCCATGATTTGGCTCAGTGACATATAGCCAAAAGGGTATAGGGTTTCCAGCTCAGTTCTGGCTTGATTTTTCTATAGCTTGCCTGTCTGATGTTTTCAGAATATGTTCTTGTCAACTGCCTCTGGTGGAAAACTGAGAGGAATGACAAGAGCCTGTACAGACTTGGGGGGCCTTAGACTTCTGCCTAACCTATGATGTATTGCACCCCTGGTCCAGGGAATTTTTAGTTTGTGCTCTTGTTACTTCCCTTGTTTAGTGACTCATTACTTCCATGACTGCCATTGTTTAACCTTGTGAAGTATTCACCTTCAAACTTTCATCCATGAAATGTTCACCTTCAAACTTTCACCCATATTTTTAGATTGATTTGTCCGGACACTTTGTTTCAGAGTGTGTTTCCATACCTGCTTCATTTTGATTAACCTTTCCCTGGCCAACCTCTTGCTTTCCCGTGGCCCTGTTCCCTGTCCCCACTTTAACCTTTCTACTGCTAATAGTTCTTTCTGACTTAAGGAAGGATAGATAGTAGTAGCACAGGAGTGAATTATATATTTTAATCTCCATTCTATTCAATTTTAAAGTATTTAATATTTTGGGGCTGATAGAGGAATATTTGATTCATATGATCTCTCATTTCTGGAAACAATAAGAAGTAAATTGTAGGATGAATATATTTCATCATGCAGAAGTCTACCCCTATTTAAACCTTTAAACATCTCTAAAACAAGTTCACACATCATAATAAAAATGCATAGGTATATCACAATTCTATGACACACTATTATAGATCTTCCTTTATTTCAACAATGTATAAATTAGTTTCTGAAGCTAAAGAGGTATTAAAGTTGGTATTTCTCTTACAGAGGACATGTATTCAGTTCTCAGTACACAATTGCCTATAGTTTCAATTTTTGTGAACACAATGTCCCCTTCAGGATTGTATAGGCATGTGCACTCACATGAAACCATATGGTATTTAATGCAGGATAGTTAAATGTTGTTTAAATCTGCCTGATAGTAATTCAGAACAACCTTTAACTTTAAACCATAAATTCAAGAACAAACTATGAAATTTCATCAAAAACACAGTTTTAGTGCTGTGGAGATGGTGTGGTAGTAGGTAAGAGAACATGCCACTCTTTCGGATGACCTAGTACCAACGTCAGGAGGCTTACTACCATTATTCACTCTGGTTCTGGGAGATAGGATTCTCTGGTCTCAATGACACTAGACATGCACATGATGTACATTTTCACATGCAGGCAAAAGAGAATAAACTTTAGAAGTCCATGTAGTTTTTAAATAAAGTGTTTATACCTAACATTAAAAATATTTACTTGTCATTCGTAAGTTCTATGACATGTGACAAACTAAACTCTTCAAAGTATTATTACATGCTGAGTCTAAGAAACATAATAAATAATTGCAAAATTGCATGTTATTAATATCCTTTATTCAGAAATTTCATTGCATATTTATAGCTCATGAATTGATAATGAGTCATCAGCTTGCAAATGTCTCACTTTTTGTGTAAAGTCTATTTGTCAGAAGGGTTGCAGCAAAAGAAGAAATGTGGGAGAATTATTTTTAAATATTTCAATGCCGTTAAAATAACCCAGATTATTCGTTATACTTGCATGCGTGAAAACCATTGTTGTTTGAGAATTTTTACAACATTTTCACTATTTTGAAAAGACATATTGGCTAGCATATCAATATATGTGTATATATATACATATATACATATTGGATTATTTGGCTTGATGTTTCAAAAGCTTTAAAGTTGCCCTTTTGTTTTCTCTAACTTACATCTCTTTTAAAGAATATAACTGTGATCCTCCTGTCTCTATGTGAAAGTATCAATGAATTGTAAATCTGAACTTCTAAAAAAAAGTTTCTTTGTTTCCCCCCGCCCAGGTGCATTATCACATGTGACTCCCTCCTAGGAATTCATAAAAGCTGAGAGAAATCATTGATGATACAGTGAATTAGTAAAACATGATTTGCTCTCTACATGTGTACAAACTACTCAAACATTTTACATCAAAATCATCAGTGACAAATCCTTTAATCATAAATTTATAAAAAGACAATAACAGCAATGCTTAGAGAAATCCATAGGCGTAAAGAATCAGATAATTATGGACTTAAGACACTTCCTATCATGGAGTATGATCTTGGGCTAATGAGTTTCAAGCTTTGACTTTCAAGTTGCCTGGAAGGTTGCTAACTTAAGGCTTACTATGAAATATGCCTGCTTTGTTTTGGTGCATTTTGCCCTGGGGTAAAGCATTGGGATTTCTCTTCCAACCAGTCCACAAATTTTCAAATGAAGAAGGTTCTGATGGGATGGTGGTAGCAACACAGTTTAAAAAGCACTGGTCCAAGGCAGCAAAAATATGTCTCGAAACTTCAGAATAGACATAGAATATACACAGTAGACACAAGTATACCAGGTGACTTGCCTTCCATGACATTTTTGGCATGATATAATTCACAAGCAACCCTGCATGTGGTTGTTGAATATATTATAGCCATAATAGTTTGATTATATTTCTTCAAATGATTATACCATATGGAAAAAAAGATAGCTTTCTTTGGAGGAAAAGGGAGTAAGCCTAGTAAGATACAAGGTGAGCAGAGATAGGGTGGGGGCATGAACACTGCTGGAGTTGAGCGTTCTCAATAAGGAAAACCACAGAATCATTATCTATTTTATATATGGGATCCTGTATAAGTGACTGTAAATAGGACTTTCCTTTCTTTGCAACCAAAATCATCCTGACACAATTGATAATTCATGGATGTTAAGTTAAAATATATTACAACTCATAATAAAAAATTATAAAAAGGAGAGGGAGACAAGGGATGGAGAAAGGAAGAGGAGAAAATAAAACTGGTAGAATTGGAATCCGGAGGAGACTTGAGAGAGATACAGAGGGTCAGGAAATCAAATAAAAATAGGTTTCAGGGGGGATGAGGAAATGTGAGGCTTCCAGGACGCAAAGGGATTGAATCTAACTGTAATGTGCAGAGAAGGGGGAAATAGAACCTGTGGAGACCACCTCTACTAGATAAGCACGGTCTCTGGTTGAGGGAAGGGGCCACCCACCCATCGCAAATTTTCTTAACTCAGATATGTTCCTGTCCAGAGGAAGAACAGGGACAAAAAGTTCAACAGACTGAAGGAAGGCCCAACTGGGGAATAGCACCACCTGGGGGTTCATCATGTCTGCAGACACCAAACCCAACACTGTTGCTGTGGTCAAGAGATGCTTGTGGACAGGAACCCAGTGTGACAGTTCCTGGGGAGGTCCAGCCAGCAACTGACTGATGTAGATGCCGATGCTTGGAGCCAACCATCAGACTGAACTCAGGTAGGTGGCAGAAGGACTGGAGGAGCAGAGGCGGCTTGCAACCCCATTGGAAGAACAACATAGGCTGGCCTGACAACCCAGTTGTTCCAGAGATTAGACCACCAACCAAGGAGTGTACCTAGATGGACCCATGGCTCCAGATATATTTTTAGCAGAAGATGGCCTCGCCTGACAATAACAGGAAGGGAGGCCCTTGGTCCCAGGGAGGTTTGATGCCCCAGAGGAGTGGGATGCTTGAGTGGTGGGGCAGGAGAGTATGGGTGGGTGGGGGAACACACTCATACAGGCAGAAGAGAGGGGGAGGACAGATGTGGGATGGGAAGTTGGCAGAGGGGTAACCAGGAAGTGGAATAACATGGGATGGGGCGGTTCTTGGTTGGGGTAACTAGGAAGAGGGATATCATTTGAGATGTAAATGAATGGAATGATTAATAATAATTTAGAAAAGGAAAAAAGAGAAACAATAAAACGAAAATCTTTTATTATATGAAATTCATGTACATGTATTCATTAGGAAAGAAATCCCATCATTTAGTGATTGCAAATGGAGTGGGGGAAGCTTCAGTTTCTTTGAATTTTCAGGAACTACTGACAGTGCCTAACAGATGTCATTGCTGTCTTTTTGACAGAAACCAGGTGGAACTTGTAAAATAGTTCTTAAATGTAAATTAATAATGTCACGTACAAAAAATACCTCTCGTGATTATTTTTAGGTGACATGAACTTGGGAAAGAAATATTATTCTCTGAAAGTGAAACTTGTAGTGGATTTTAAAAAAGAAGTTAGGCAAAATTTTCTGTTATTTCTTCTTATTCTGGAGAGATTTGGTGGACATTATTCAGAGACTCTCTTGTACTACAAGCCAGTCTCACATCACTGTGTCACTGTCTCCACCTTATGTGGCCTTTGCACTTCTGGGCAAGAAGACATTGGGTTTTGCTTTGACTGCTATTATTGGAAGGAATTCTCACAAGATGAATACTGCTCTCGAAGTCCAGATTTTAATTTCTCTCTCTCTCTCTGTGTATATGTATTCAGAGTTATTGATCATGACACTAGGAAGGGGAGCCTGAGATAGGAAAATGAGGTTTTAGAGGGCTAAGGAGAGAAAATGAGGGCCGCAGAAATGTGATATGAAAGCAGAATGAGAGATTCAGTGGGTGGAAAGGGCCACCTGGAGGGTAGCAAGGACCCTACATTAAGTAATCAAAGGCTAATAAAGCAGCTATGTATCAAAATGCTATTACCAAACCTGTTACTTTCTAAGTCACATGTAAAAACAGTAAGGCAACAAAGGTACTTTTGACCTAAAAAAATTTAGATGCCCATTTGACCAAGACATAAATATGCTTGGATGGTAAGAAAATAAAAACGGAAAACAATATCTTATTAGTTCTCACAGTATACCAAAGCATCATCATTTCATCTTTAGTAGAAACAATATTCCATACTCCATTGTATAAATGTAACTTATATTTCCTGATGTAACTGTACTCTTGGAGGCTTACTGCACAATATATTTTTCTAGTTCTTTCTGATCTCTGGCTGTCTGTTTCACCACAGATCTTCTGGCTCAAACTCCTCTCCAGGCTGACCAATTCAATCTTGCTTTTCTGTTTCTGACTGAATTGCTCTGTTAGCCCTCAAGCTAACTGGGGCAATTTGTTCTAATCTTCTGACTCTTTTTTTCCCCTCTGCCTTCAACTGCCTCGGTTAGCCTGCACTGAAATGTATGAAGTCTTGAATGAACTCAACTCCACTACTCTGCACTGACTCCCAACTGACCAAACTGACTGACCTGCCTTGACTCTCCCTGCACTGCTCTTAAACAGCTTTTCTCTTGAGATTTGGACATAGCCTATCTCTGACTTATTCTGTCAATTCTTTCTCTGACTCATCCTATTGTCTGCCCCTGATTAGATGTCATTGTTACGATCGTTTGGGAATAAAGGTGTGTTCTAAAATAAAGCATTCCATTCAGAGAGATTAAAGGTGTCTGCATTTCATCTGGATCGCAAAAACCTACAAAATCTGTGGGAGTGATCAGATCAGCCATGTTGCTGGATTGAAATTTCTCCACAACATTGATAGTTACTTACCAGGGCAAAGAAATTTAGAAGTCATATTATGTATATTCATATTACTGCTTATAAACCTTATTGAAAACTTTGATTATGAATGAACAAATAAAATAGGCTAACTGTCTAAGTTAAGCAGATCTACATGCCAGTTGTTCAGCTGGACAACCACATGTCCCATAGGGGCAACTTCTTGTAGCGAGATAGCTACAGAAACAGACACAACATTGTTCTGCTAAAATAATGAGGCGAGGCATTCCCCGGTGAATCAGGAAGGAATGAAAGCATAGCACAAAGCAACTAAAATCTTTTGTTGGTTATGTTTTTCCAGCTGGACAGTAGAGTACAATTTTGTTTCTTCTTATATACAGGAGGAGTAATGAATCTTTCCCTTTACCTCAACTCTGTACTTTCCTATAGTTTTTGTTTCTTAACTTGAAAGACTTAGCCATTAGCTTTGCTGGCAATAAAGCACATGCAGTCTCTATAAGGGATTGAGCCAAGAGGATTAACAAGCCTTCTCACAACAAGAGTATCGATCTTCCACCCCTGGAGACAATATTATGTAGTTTCTGGTATCATCAGAAATCTCTAAAATGAATTGCAAAATGGCATTTATATCATTTGCTGTAAAAATAAAAATTTCATTTTCCATCTCAAACTGTCTAGACACCTTACCCAATTCAGTTGATTGGAGGTTCCGTAACATTGGTTTGAACCACATAAGAAAGTCAATGGTTTGAACTAAGGCATTCCCAGGAGGAAACTGAGAATCCAAAATAGCCTCTTGATTTAATAAGGGAAAGTAAGATATTTGATTATGAATTCAGATAGAGTCCCCAGTTACTTGGTCAGTCATTACAGCATCTTATCCGGAATTACTTTAAAAATTATTTAATGTCATTTATTCTTTGAGAATTTCATATAATATATATTAATCACATTCCATATTCATTTTCCTTTCCCAACTCCTCTCAGATGCCCCTCCCCTGCCTCCGTACCTATGTTCTGTCTTAAAAATACACACACACACACACACACACACACACACACACACACACCCAAAACTCCAACAAAATAACATGAAGTCCTAATTGTGTTGGTCAGCTCCTCCTGAGCCTGGGTTCTTAGCTGAGCATAATTGTCATTGATGGAACTGTGCCATTGCAGAAAACCAATTTTCCTTCTTCTAGCAATTAATCAACTGCAAATAGATTTTTGTCTAGGGGTGGGGCTTATGCATACTTCTGCTCTTCTGTGCTGGGATTTCTGTGCTGACTGAAGCTTGGGCAGATCTTGTGCATGCTCCCATACTCTGTTCATTTATATGGAAATCCGCTCTGTTATGGATAGAAACCCCTGTTTCTGTGAAGTAATTCATCACTTCTGGCTCTTATAATCTTTCTGCATAGATCTAAGGTATTTGAGGGTCTGATATAGTCATCCGGATTAGAGTTAAAAATTCCGAATTCTTTTATTGTTGGCATGTTGCCCAATTGTACAGTTTTTGGTCCCTGAATGAATTACCATCTACTTCAAGAAGATAAAGATGTCCGATTGTCCTGTTCTATAAGGAAAAGACTGTGGGAGTTATCCACATCCCATGGCTCTTAACAGTTTCTCCATCCCCTCTCTCACAATGGCCCATGATCTCTAAGAGAGGAGATTGTAATAAAGGTGTCCTATTTATGGCTGATCAACACATAGCCATGGATTCTCTGCACTTTGACTGTTCTATGTCTTTGTGCCCATGTCCATCTATTGCACAAAGAAGTGTCATGGTGAGTATAAATGCAAGTATTTAGAAAGTACTTTAAATGTATTCTGGTTTAGTAAAATCGTGGTTGTAGGCCGTCCTTACCCATCATCCAGAAAACTTCCTGTGTAATAGATGAGTAACATTACAGGAAACCACAAGCAAACAAATGAAGGACTGGGGATAGGTCCCAGTCTAAGTGGACACATCTAAAGCTGGACATGTCAGCTGATCTTCAGCACATTTGAATCCTGAAGTAGGCTCCAATGTCACTGAAAGAAGGAACCTCCTAACAAGACTAGAGAAAGGAGGAAACGAGCACAAGCTTTCTTCTTTCATGCCCTTATAATAAGATTCCAGCAGAGGGTATGGCCCAGAGTACAGGTGGATATTCAGAGCTCAAATAATGTGAATTAAATGTGTACCTTCCCAACTCAAGATCTGGATTAGAAGTGAATATTTGTACATCAAAGTAAGCAAAAATCAGTCACAGGTGTATTTTCCATTTCTGCGTTTTCGTTAATTCAAGATATAATCAGATTGACAACCATAAATAGCTATCCCAAATAGACATACAAAAGGAGTTGGGAGAAAGAACAAACAACCTGATACAAAAAAATCACAACCAACTAAGGAATGCTGAGAATGAGAGAGAGTCTTCCTAAGGGCAGAGCAAATAAATTGGTTAGCCAATAGTTAGTAATATATATATATATATATATATATAGATAGATAGATAGATAGATAGATAGATATAGATATAGATATATATTCAATAACAGTGAAAAAAGAAGATGGTTTTGAAAAGAGAAAAAATCAAGGAAAAGAAGTACATATGCCTGAATTTGAAGAAGGAAAAGGAAAGAGATATTATGTAATTGTATTATAATCTCGAAACTAAAAGAAAAATAAAATTAGTTTTTTAAAAATTAATCAACCTATGATTGAAATTAAGTGATTCATTATGAGTATAATAAAAACTTATTAAGAGTAAGTTATTGCTATGTCCCATTACTGGTACAATAGGTACATAAATGTTCTTATGTTCAACAGCTGCATCAGTCCATTTTTATCTGGCTTTTCAGAAAAATTTTCATGTTATTAATGTTTTCTCTCTGTCTTTCTAATACCCACCACATTTAACCTCTTATTCTTCCATGAGTACATATGTAGAAAGACAAACATGTTTTTTTTTCTCCCTTATAGAGGTGTGCTTTTCAATGTAAGATATGTGTGTTTTATTTTGGAATGATCACAGGTGTCAGGATAACAGTTAAGTGGTACCAGCTAAAGGTGTTCAAGGGAGAAAACATAGAATGCAGTGATATAAACAGAGAAAGGGAACTCATGGAACCATTATTTCCAGCTCTGTCCATTACCTGTATATTTTGTATTGTAGTGCCAGCTTAATAATATCCTGTAATGTAATTATATTACATTTTAACTATCTACTCATTTGCTAGAGACAACTAAGCTGTTTCCTTTCTCTGCCTATTTTCAATAAGGTAGCAATGAACATCGATGAATGATGATTTTTGTTAGTTCTTTTCCATTTTCTTTTCAACATTTTTCATTTCAAATGATGTAGATAATACAGATTATGTCACCTCATTCTACTGTACCACAAATGTGAGTCGGGTGTATTTGTAAAAGCTTCTAAATACAAGTCACAACAATCTCAATAAGTTATTTTGTATTCTAATAAGTGTTACCAAATAACTGAGGACTCTTAGAAAGTATCTTTAGTCATAGTTTAAGTTATGAGTAGCCATAGTGTAGTGGTCCTGTGCAGAGGGTGAAGGAAGCTATTGGCCTACTATATCTCCCATGGTTTTTCCTGAGACAGTGTACCTAAATGAACTGGGAACTTCACTGGAGTCCATCAAGGCTCAGTGTCTTTACTCTCTGCAGCACTGGGATTTTAGCTACATATGTGTGCAAGCTTGATCTATTAGTGTTTTAAATGGGTACTGGAGACTTGAACCTTAAAATCCTCATCATTGCACAGCAAGTACTTTTACTGACTTATCTCCTAAATTATCTCCTAAATTATCTCCACATAATTTAATTAAACCATTTAACAGGACCTAGGGACTTTGAAATGATCATTTTAAGTTACACATTTTTTGGCACTATATTAGAAGAGTGAATAATAAAATCCAAGCAGAAAATATATTGTACCTGGTAAAAATTAAGTTTACATGTAACATAGAAATATAACTTTAATGAAATGGGAAATTATGTGCAGTTTTTTACCAAGGAAATTGCTCTTGCCTGCTCTAGAAAATGCTCTAGTGCACACAGCATTGCTTTCATGTGTAAATGATACATCATCAGTAATAAGAAAACAAAATAAATGAAAATTGAGATTAATAAGCTTAGACCCTGAGCTGAAAGCTAGAAAGTTAAAGCTAATTGGAACTGAACAAACTTTTATTCAAAGAAAATACACTTCAGATAGTATCGATCAATTTTATTGACATCAGGAGAAAGCTTACATGAACTTTCAAATCCCACCCTTTCTGTGTTTTCCCTTTTTCTTAATGTCATTTATTAATTTCTCCTGTAATTTAAATTACTTCTGTGACCATTATCCTTGTGTGTACTGTTTTTCTATTTAGATAGATCCTGGTTTAGTTAATCTCATTTGCAGTTTATTGGGAATTAAAACACAGTCATAAATTAAAATTATGTCACCCTTAACAGTTTTATCAAATGGATTACTATCTTGAAATAGTTAGGAACACCTGAAGGTAGTTCTGATTCTTATAAATATACTTTGTATATTTTTAAATCATAAGTATAACCCTTCAGATGAAGCTACTTACTCTTACAGCATCTGTCATCATTACTAGGAAGCCAAGGATGTCCCTGCAGTGAACATTTGGATGTGACTGTTTGGGAAACACACAATTACATTGGAACAGCATTTTTGAATACTAGCCCTTAAAAGTCAATATAGTTCTTCCTGTGACCTACTTTCCAGCCAGCAATACCACACATGGGAAATATATATTGATAAATGGGGATCCTGTTGAACATTAGACCAAAACCAACTAAATTGAGTCTCCAGATATTAATTATTCTCTGAGAAACAGTCCAATCGTAGTGATTTTCAAGTGGAGAGATAATTTTACTTTCACATGATTGAGTCATTAAATGTTTTAGAGCAGGAGTGAAGTAAGCAATATCAGTAATGTGTGAGGAAGAAAAAAGAACAACAGCAAAATCTTTAAACACAACTGTAAACTAAACTGAAGACTGCCTTGTCTGGCCTTAGTGAGAAAGAATTAAACTGTAGAGAGTTGATGCCCCAGGAAAGGAGGACATGAAGGGAAATACCCTCTTAAAGGCAGAGAGATGGGGGGGATGGGAGAAGAAATCTTCAAGAAGGGACTCGGAGGAGGCAACATTTGGGATATAAATGTATTAATTAATTGATCAATTAATTAATGATAATAAAAAATTAAACTGAGAGTGGTAATACACTTACCTCTGAGATATTCTGGCTATCAAGCGGTCTAGTTTAACATCTTACAACTTAGACTTACTAAACCTTCTTAGGCTCAGTCAATTAACACTCTTGGGGTAATTTGTTTTGTAAAACAGGTCAGAATTACTTTAATAAAGCAGTTGTAGCTTGATCAGTATTAATGCTCACTATAGATAAAATATTAAGCAAATTCAATCTTGCCTTAGTATTTTTGTTAGCTCATTTTAATTTTATGTGGGAAGAGTATAACTATATTCAATTTATCTTGCAAAACTGATGCCTTTTATGTTGCTTGTTGTGAATTCAGGGAAAGACTGCATTAAATAAAATACATAAGATGGTCTTTGGGAAATGTAAAGCATTGTACAAATGAAAATGATTATGATTATAATATTTTAAGTATTTTGTATAACTGCTGTGAATATCTTACAATAAGTTACCAAGTAAGAAAACCAGTCTGTCAGTTCATTGCGCTGAATTTGTTGGAATACACATGGAAAATTTCCTCCTGCCAATTTGGAGTGAGACTGAAAGAGAAGAGAAATGTATGATCTGCACATTTTGGAAGGCTCTACAATTTAATGGGACCACATGATAGTATTTAATGAATGTGTAGATTGTGATTGCATACACATGCTATACATCACATAATAAATATGAAAGAGTAAGTCAATAGAATTACTGTGATTAACAGGAAAAGCAACTAAAGCTAAATAATTGTAATAAAAGGGAAAAGGGTGAAATATCATATATATATTATACATATGTAAAATTATATAATACATAGATTGTACAAATTATAATAGAATAATTCCAGACCCACTTGAAAATTGTACTTTGTCCAAAGTAAGATTCCTTCTTCCTTCTTTAATTTCTTTCTCTTATTGAAAATACTTCCATTCATATTTTTTATCTGATATTCATTTTGAGAGTAAGCAAATATTTTGTGATAGATTTCTGGGTGTTTTTGTGTTTAACTTTAATTTGAATTACAGAAATTCCATAGCAGAGGAGAAGTTAATCTACTTTTTGAAACAAATATGTTCATCAGATATGCAAAGGGAAATAACAAAAATATTTTAAATGTTTAAAAGGAGAGAAAATAGGAAGTTTGTAAAATACAATTCTTTTCTGTCTAATTATATTGAGTAGTGTCAGAAAATGAAGTTAGATTATGCTTAGAAATTAGGAAGTTGACACTCTACTGAGGAGATCCACCAGTTTTCCAGCAGATACACCATGGAACATGTCTGCCAAAGCATCAGATTCTTCTGATGTTGGATTTCTGGCAGCAGGGGGCTTGAGTACTTCCATGTCCTCACAGGGCTGGAGTGTTTCCATAGCCTCACATTTTCATGTTCTGCCATTCCTGTGGAGTGTGAGGAAACGAGCTCTCCTGTTATAAAACCACCATTCCTATCAGATCATGAAAGTGCCTTTAAGAGCTCATTTAACTTAATTCCCACTAAAGTCCATATCTTCAAATAGAATCACATTGAGTTGAGGTTTCAATTTATGACTTTCAGTATACCCAATACAGTCTGTAGCATAGAGATTATCTTGGATTATTGCGGCATAGCTATAAAAGTCCTTTTATAAGGCAATAGACTTAAAACCAGTGTAAAGACAGAAACTCAATATAGACTGATGAGCTTAGAAAATGGAAGAAGGGGCCATGGGCCAAAGAACTCAGGCTGCCTCCAGAAATTACAAATGAGAGTGAACTCTTCTGGTATAGCCTTGACAACATAATACATATGAGGGTTGGAATATTGAAAATGTACCTACTAGATAATTGAATCGGATGCTCTAAACTTAACACAAATGTGTTCAGACTCTTATAGCCTTGGTTAGAATGGAATACATTTTCCTTTTAGGAAAGTCAGTCAAGAAAAGTCATCTGGAATTTGGCACAAAACAGTGAAGCTGTAGAAAATAAGAATAGTTGAGAAAAACAGAAGTGTAGGAGGTGTTACTACAGCTAGTTTAATAAAACTCTTCCTATAGTTAGTCTAAGGAGAATCCTGGGGGTGGGGGAAATACACACATCACACACATTATATATATATATATATATATATATATACATATATACACACACACACATATATATATATATACATATATACCAATATATAATTATATAATTCTACAGTTGTAAACATAGTCCTAAAGGAAGGATAGAAAAAACTGCCTTCATGTATATTGAGCTGAAACACAAAAGGCTTAAATGAGAGTACAGGAGTAATTAATCTTAGAGAAATTATCTATTCATTCAGTAACAATAGCAACAAAAATGTCACCAGCCATAATAAATAGCAAGGCACAGTGTAGTAATGACTTCAAATTATGAAAATAAATGTGTGACAACTATCTGAATTGTAAAGTATGTGTTGCCAGTCAATTATAAGAGAAAAATGTAGCTACTTGAACACAGAATAAAAGAACTGCCTTTTCTCAAGCCAACTATAAAATAATTAGATCATATTGTGTGATATAACTTCTACTCACCCACCATACAGGGAACTGATGACAGACCAAATATGTTTTAGTTGGGTTACTTACAGGAATATGAGTGAAGGATTACTTACAAGAGCAGGAACTACTCAGACTGTTGGTGATCTCACTGACCCTGTCTGGATAGTATCCTATCTGGGTAGTTGAGTTAGGCTCACCTTACTCTAGGCAGCTCATTGGGTCTCTGCTTCTTCCAGGTGGGTTGGCTGGTCTAATCCTTTTCTCGACAGATTGGTGTATCTGAGAGTGTTTCTCTACAGTTCTTCAGTTTGTATAAGCTCAGAGAGGCAGGGGATCTTAATAGAGTGGAAAGGCAGAAAAAGTATAAAAGACAGAGGCTGTGGATGCCTATAAGAAAACAGTGCCTTCTGTACACTGCAAGGGAGCTTCAACACAAGTTCACAGCTGAAGTTACAACATGTACAAGGCTTGTACAAGCGAGAAACTTAGTACTCTTTTAAAATAAAATAATACTACTTTCCTTTTAATAATAGTACTCTAATTGTATAGCTAGCTCATTTGATAAAGGTTTAAATATACATACACATAAGAGTTTATGATATTTCATACAGAAGATTGTTAATGTAAAATAAGTACTGTTAGGAGGGTTTTAGTGGGGACATTTAGTAATGAATTTTGAAATATGACTAGTAAAAATTGAGACATGTCGCATATATAATTCATATCATAAATTGAGAATTCACAATGTTTTGTGTTGTTTGAATATTGATCATAGTTTAGATAAACTTTACCTTTTATTCTTTTAAAGGTTACTTGTGCCAATTTTAATCCTCACATTGAATTTATTTTTGTCGCTTGGGAATAAAATGATCTATGGCATTGATACAACAGAAATGTCCCTGCACTTGTTTTTTATTCCTCTACAAAATCTATTCCAATTCCAGTAGTATATTCTTCTTCATGCAACATTCAATAAACTCTGAATTAAATACTGGTGCTGGAACATACACAAAGATGAGTGTATAATATATCGTAGGCATTTATAGAGCTTACAAGAAATTCCAGCAATCTTGCCTTCATAAAGGCTGTTATTTGTATTTCATGTTATCCAAGTATTTACATTACTTTCCTTTGACTAACCATAATAAGGATTTTCATCACATTCGAAACACAGCTATAATTTGTACCTTAAGATTATAGTTATGGGTGTTAAATTATGACATCATTGCTGGTAACGTATTTTTTTGTAAAAGAATGAACGGCACAAGACACAAGTCAGATTTTTAAACAGATTCCATGTTGATGCTCCTATCTGTTGGCCAAGGACTTGCTCCTTATACTGAGACATCATCTTCAAGCTTAAAGAGTGTCAGGGTGAACCTCTGGTGTTGGCTAGAGATGAATCAGAGCAGACTGTTCCAGGCTATCCCTCTGTAATGGTTTGTATATGTTCAGCCCAGGAAGTGGCACTGTTAGAAGATATGGCCCTGTTGGAGTAGGTGTGGCCTTGTTGAAGTAGGTGTGTCACTGTGGGTGTGGGCTTTAAGACTCTCATCCTAGCTGCCTGGAAGCAGTATTCTGCTAGCAGCCTACAGATGAAGATGTAAAGCTTTCAGCTCTTCCTGCCCCATACCTGACTGGATACCACCAAGTTCCTGCCTAGATGATAGTGGACTGAACCTTTGAACCTGTAAGCCAGCCCCAATTAAATGTTGTCCTTTATAAGACTTGCCTTGGTCATGGTGTCTGTTCACAGCAGTAAAACTGTACCTAAGACACCTAAAATTATTTTCCCAGTTTTACTTCAAAGTAATTTACATCGTATCTATGCAAATAAAACACAAGTACACAAGAGAAGATATAATCTAAAATTCTTCCAGCATAAGCAAATTTATGAAAAAGAAAATCTATGAAGTATTCCTACAACAAATTATTTTTTTAAACCCAGCAACTGTCCGTTATATAACTTTACATGCTTCTGAAGATTGTCCCTTTATTTTTCTGCCATCCTGAGCTTCTTGAGGTCTATAGTTATATTGCTCCTACTTTGAAGATAACAGTTATTCTAAGTTTAACAAAATCATCCCTTCAAACAACCAGGAGGGGGAGAGTTTCACTGACTGCTGTTCTCTGGAAATCAAAGTCAAGCTAATTGGGGCTCTGCAGTAAATTGAGTACACATTTTGTGAGTGAAATCCATCGGGATGGCATGATAATGCTTAAAAGCTAAGTGAACAGAATTTCTGCCTATGGTTCTGAAAAATACTTGAGAAGAGACATTTTAAAATGTTTGAATATCTATCTGTGTTACTTCTAGAATTAGCATAAAACTCACCAAAACAGTTACTTTGAAAAAAAAGGTTCAGTATTTTTTATATGAAGAGTGAATCACTTCATTTTTAGAAGACCATATTTTTTTTATCTTATTTCAATGATTGTTGACATGTTGGGACCACATTCTGAAAAAGCCTTTATGAAAGAAAAGATCATGATGTAGTATCCATCAAGTATTTAGTGCACCTAGGCTACTGAAGTTATAGGCTAGTAGCAGAGGGTACTCCACAGTATTGCTTCTTTGTTTGTGTTATGTTGTTCTAACTATAGTGTGGCTCCCAGTTCCCAGAGATCTCCATAGAGGACCACTGTTGTAATCATCAAAAGAGAAAGAGGTTTAGAGAATATGATATACCTTGGTGTGGGGGAAGGGGTGACCCAGCAGGCCCATGCGGAGGCATCCCTTCCCCAGAGGGAACAGACACACACCTGCATAGTATAGGATAGAGTTTATTTAGGGCATGGGATGGGAGTTAAGGAGGGGGGTAGTGGAGGCAGAGAAAACCAGAGAGTGAGAGAGTTGAGAAGCAGAGGCTGGCCATGAACACATGGAGAGAGGCTGAGGGAGGAGAGCCCAAAAGGGGGCAAGAGAGTGAGAGAGTTAAGAGAGAGATAAAAGGAGAGGCGTAAGAGAGTGAGGAGGGGGTGAGCAGCCCCCATTATAGTAGGCCAGGCCTACCTGGCTGTTGCCAGTTAACGGTGGGGTGGAGCTTAGACAGAATCCTAACAACCACTATGTCTCCAAACTTGATTGAAGCTCAGGCTTAAGGGATCTTGTCTGCTGAGTGAACGTGCTTTTCGTCATGATAAAGCCAGAAAGTCCTCTGCCTTTCACGCATTTATTTATTGTGTCTTTCATTCACATTTATTAATTATATTTCACTGTGGATAATTGCTCTAGTTATTATTTTGTAAGTGATGTTAAGTAATTGTAGAACAAAGAAACATATAATTAGCGTGATGCTTATGAAAAGACACAGAAAAGGTGAGGTTAATCTAAAGGTCTTGCAAATGACTATTAGAAAATAGCTTGTCAATAAAACATATTGAAAAATGTCTCCATTCATGCCACAAGCCCATCCAGGAAACTATATTGTAAATATATAATTTTTTATGTTAATTTTGACTAGGTTCTCTTTCTTAGACTATTTTAATTCATATGTTTTAAAACTGGGTGATTTTCATATCAGTTATGACTTCAATTTTTATATATCAGTAAGCTAGATGAAAGTTCTGTGTCAGTGGGTAGAGACACTTGCAGGCAAGTGTGTTTTCCTGAGTTTGATCCCCAACCCAGGACATACAGGTCGATGGAAAGAAGTAACTGCCACAGGTTGTCAATTTACCCATGCAAGTGCTCCAGGAAATATATATGTTCATATGTACACAGAAGTAAAGTAATAATTTTAAATGCATGTTATATATTCAATGTACTGGTAGTTAAACCGTTTTGAACCAAGCAAATTCTTTACCTATTCCAAACAAATTTCTGCTTGCTTGAGATCTAACCAGCTATTCCTCTTAACATCTCTATATAATCAGACCATAGGTTCTAAGACATCTTTGTCTGAATATGAGAGCTCTGAATTTTAGCAGCTTCTTTTAACACTGGGAACCCATTTGGCACTTTTTTCTTTTCATTTCATACAATTATGGAGGTATAATTTAACGATGGCACATTCCTAATGCGCTTGTTGATAAATAGGAGACTGTCTTTGCTCTCTATAGGACTGCAGTGCTCTGTCTTTTCTTCATTAAGTTGTCAGGGTGGCTGTGCTCAATCACAAGTACATCCTGCACATTAATGTATAACAATGATTAGTGATGGAAGAGTATGCTGGAGAGCGTTTCAATTTCGAAACTTCCTGGTTTCAGGTTTTACTTAATTGCTCTACAATTGATGTGCATGTAGGGATGCAGGGATGCCATTGATCTCCATCCTCCAACCTCCTCATTTACTGTCTGGCATCAGAATAGTGATGCATTCCAGCGAATTAAATCTCTCAGGCCAGCAGAAATCTTAGGTGAGTTACCACAGAGAGGTTGCTTTGTTTTAGTTTTCTGTACTTTGCCTTAGGTGAAGAGAGTTGGAGATGATGTGATATAGACTAGCAATCTCAGACTATTATTATTCTATCCATTTGTATTATGTGTCAGAATCATGACACATAGGATTCAGAACAGGATAACAGCTCCTTCTTACACAGCCCTAATGGTTTCGTGAAGGCAGAACTTGATGTGTGCAGATGTTAATGATTTTGAGACATGATATAGGTAGTAACATCTCTGGAGATGAGAACACATGAGGCTTGACCCAGAAAAACATGTGGCCCTCGCAGTTCTGATAACTGAGTAACATTAGAAAAGTGTCAAGGCCTGTGTGGGGTTACCCATCTTCACTCTTTGTATAAGGCAATGGTTTTTTTTGAAGTGAAAATACAACAGTAATTATTAAACTCTCACTTTAAATTTTTATTGCTTCCAGAGAAAAGCATCATTCGATACTAAAATGATCTCTTAATAATAACTTTGATAGTGTTGTTTTTATGAATAGAGATGAGTAAATTTTAATTAAAATAATATTTTTTTTAGTCAGTGTCTACATGTAAAATATTTTTATACCATGAGCAGAAAGTCATTGAGAAAGTTTGAGGATGAATCCACCACACTAAAAATAAACTGAAACTAAATTAACAAACGACAACACCTCCAGGGTTATGTATGTATGTATGTATTTACTTTTATGACCTTGAAGTATAGTACTTTGTGTTTTACTTCTTCCCATTGTGTTCTCATGAATAGGAGAAAAACAAGAACCTATTCAACTTGTCAGCTATGCAGCAACCTTCTCTTCTATTCAGTGGAGAAAGGCTCCTCAGCCCCTATTATCCTATTGAGGAAATTTTTTTTTTTTTACTTAATTGTTGGTTTCGATTACTATTAAATTTCAAATAATAGAACACATTTTTTGAAGTATTTGAAATAGCACTCTAAAAATATTACTGAAACCATCTTTATTTCTATTGTCCAAACTTAGAGATAAAATTTTAAAAAGCAACTTGCAGTATTTTTAAGCATTACATGGGTTATGTAAGCCCTATTGTAAGCCTGTGTATTGCTAAGGTGAATATATTTGGCTTGAGGCATAGTAGCATGAGAATAATGTAGAAACTAGTGATACAACAGATCACTTCCATGAGAAGGAAAAGGATAATAGCACATGTAGGAGTTATTAAAAATATGTAAAATGTCACCTAAAAGAGTTTCTGCAACTTGACTTGTGAAAGATGTCCACATGTCTGCTTGGGTGCTCAATCTCAACAATGCTTATGTGATGTTTGCCCACACTGTTTCCTAAGGTGCTACATCATTTCTACAGAGGGAAACAGAAGATGCAAATCAGGGTTGGTGTTAGGAGTGGGATCTTTGCCTTCAACATAGTCTCATGCCCCTCCCCTTTTTTTCATTTCTTCTGAGCATGAAAATTATCGTGACCTCTAGGGGTAAGGTTTAAGCTTAGTTGTCATTTTTTTCTGACTAAATAAAAATCATTTAGTCCATATAACCTGTGTAAGTCTGAAAGTGCTGAAATAAAAAAAAATTAAAAGTTATGTCAATAGAAAGAATAATATTTTTTGCTAATTAAACCTGTTGGTTTATACTTGACATGTTATAATGTTTGGTTCAAGAGTCTACAGGAGTCAGATGGTCATATTTCTAAAGTAGTTTTAGAAATGTGGCCCTGGTCCAGAAAAGACTGGATCCAGTTTTGTAGGAGAGTATCAGAACAGAGAAATGGTGGGGGTGGGGGTGGGGGGAATGGGCAGAGGGAAGAGGACTTATGGGACATATTGTGAGGGGGAATTGGGAAAGGGGAAAGCCTTTGGAATGTAAACAAAGAATGTAGAAAATAAAAAAAAATGTGTAGAAGGAGGAAAGGAAGAACTAAATAAATGTCAGAGATTGAACTTTGATATAACCGGTAATAGAGAGTCCCATCTTTCATGAAACATAACTTTTGGTTTATTAATTCTATGCTTAACTGAAACAGATCAAATTTAAATAGAGTCATTTATGTATTTCTGTAACCACAAGGCTTTACAACACCAATCTTAAGAAAGAAGATATTGAGTTAAAGAAAAATGATTTTATCATAATGTTAATTTTTAGTTCTCATAAAATTGCTGTTCAGTTGCTTTGTTCCTCTTTCAAGATTCTTATGTAAAAAAGGAAAACTTCAGAAAAAAATGTATCACTGGGCAGTGGTGGCACATGCCTGTAATCCCAGCACTTGGGAGGCAGAGGCAGTCAGATTTTTGGTTTCAAGGCCAGCCTGGTCTACAGAATGACTTCCAGGACAGCCAGGAC
Source organism: Apodemus agrarius (assembly GCA_964023405.1). Lineage (NCBI taxonomy): Eukaryota > Metazoa > Chordata > Mammalia > Rodentia > Muridae > Apodemus > Apodemus agrarius. The sequence continues at coordinate 141,755,977 of OZ030008.1, forward strand.
TATACAGAGAAACCCTGTTTTGAAAAAGGAGGAGGAGAAGGAAGAAGAAGAAAATGTATCTTGAAAAGCTGTGTAATCAATGAATAAAGTTTTTGAGAAAATGATTTTATGTATAAAGAAAGCCTGAGAGACGCAGGTTGTCAGAGTAAGTCAATGGAAGCCATACGGGAACTGTGCTTCCGCCCAGTCCCATCTCTCATGAAACAAAACTGAATGGTGTCCCATGTCCGATGTTTCCCTCACTAGCTGCCCTAGCTGGAGCTAGTCCTGGCATAAGAATTAGAGAAGGGTAAACCAACCAGTACCCTAGAGTTCCCAGAGACTAAACCAAAGAGTACACATGGAAGGATCCATGGCTCCAGCCGCATGTGTAGCAGATGGCCTTGTCGGTTATCAATGGGAAGAGAGGCCCTTGTTCCTGAGAAGGTTCAATGCCCCAGTGTAAGGAAATGCCAGGACAGGGAAGCAGGAGTGGGTAGGTTGGAGGGCAGGCGAGGGGGAATCATATAGGGGGCTTTTTGAGGGGAAACCAGGAAAGGGGATGATATTTGAAATGTAAATAAAGAAAATATCTAATAAAAAAGAAATGTGGATATCCACCTGAAATCATAAATCAAACACATTTAAGAATGCCTGGTCTTGTCCCATTCACATAAAATTAACAGCTGATTAAAAAAAAACCCTTCATAATACTTTTTTGCCCATGCATGGGAGTTTCCTCTTTAAATATCTGTAATATTGCTATGCACAGCATCTTTTCATATTTTTTCTAATAGATTTATACATTTTATGGAATTTTATAATTGTGCAATCTCTAAAGGGATAGCGAAAGTACTTTTCTGAGTGACCAATATTTGAGATTTCTTTAAATATATGGTTGTATTGTGTCAATTTTCAATATATTAAATGCTGGTATCTTTGTAGGAGATTTCTAATCAATTTTGCTTCCATGGAGGATTACAACCAGATAGGTCTTACTATCTCTAAATACCATTTTCAATATCAATTTTAAAGATTAATATTGATATTAGAATCATATGTATCATTTGTTTTTTAGCATAATCTTAGCTAGGACTATATCTATTATTTCTATCTTAAAAAATTCAAACATTATATGACTATCTACAGCAGGAACATTTCTCCTTGCCGTAATGAAAGCTACTTTCTGCCTGATCAAGACTCACTTAAGAAACCCTGGTGGGCAGAGGAACACATAAATCTCACAGCTCTTTCTTTCATACTGTAACATTTCTACTGGAACAAACTCACAGAATTACAGAAATTTATGATGTAAATATGAAAATTTGCAGTTAATATTGCCCACATTAACTTGCAATTGTGTTTAACTGCAGTAGAGAAAGATATTAGATATTGTCTGCAACTAGGCACTCAATAAAGTGTCTTCAGGTTCTAAGCACTGTGTTGCATTAAAACATATATAGTTTTTAAACAAGATCATGCTTGAAGCCTTCACTAGTTTTCAGTCATTGAGTTACTGTCTCATTTAATCCATCCTTTTGCTGGAAACTGTCCACTAGGAAGGCCTTATTATTTCATTTTGGAAAAGAAGAAATAAAATAATCTGTCTTGGATAGCTTCACTGACAAGTTTTATGATGAACATTTAAAGCTACATTTGCCCTTTCAACCAGCCATCTTCATCAAACTATCCTGTTTCCACAAATATGTTCAGAACTACGGTGTGACTAATGTGTTGGGTAATATGTTATAACTCAACACAAAGTGGAGTCACCTAGGAAGAAAGAAACTCAATTGGAAAATTGTCTCCACCTAATCAGCCTATGGGCACCTCTGGGGAACATATTTTTCTTGATTGCTGACTGATGGATTGGAGTCCATTCCAATAGTAGAGGTTTTAGACCTAGACACATGAGTTTGCCCTTTGAAAGAAAAGTAGTGGAGATTGCCAGAGAAGCAGGCCAGTAAACCACAGTTTTCTAAGGTCTCTGCTCCAGTTCTTGCCTCCAGGCTTTGCCTTAAGCTCCTACCTGGTTGACTGTAATGTGTGAGGACTTTCCTTTCTAAGGGGCTTGTGGTTGGTGTTCTATAATAGTAACAGAAAGCAAACTGGAACAACTAATCATGTATGTACTTAAAACTTTTAGATCTTTATCTATGTATATGTTCAAGCCTTCAAGTGACATATAATTCAAGTCACCTCCATTTTTGAATAATTTTTATGAAATATCCTGAGAGATCTCTATATCAGTAACTGACATTATGTGTGTGTGTGTGTATGTGTGTGTGTGTGTGTGTGTGTGTGTGTGTGTGTATGCATATGGAGTGAATACAAACAATGCTTAGAAAAATTTAGTTTCTGTCATTTTTAATTAGAAGAACATGGTTATAATTTGATGCTTTATTTCATAAAATAACCCTAAAATATTTTTAGTCATAAGAAACATAATCAGATAAATTAAATAACTGTATTGCATCAAATTTTATTAATTATGATAGCCAGTTTAAGACCTTTCTCTGAAAGAATCTTCTGTAGCTCAATAATACTGTGCTTGCTAGTTCTCATACTGAGCTTCTGGAAAGGTATGGAAGTGCCTCTTTTTCATTTACTCATTATCTCATTCAATGTTTATGTGAATTCTTCAACAAGAGTTTGCAAAAACAGCTGAGATAAAATGCACATGGGAAGTGAATAACTTTTTCTCAGAGACTCCGATTCAGTAATTGATCCAATATGGTAGTTCTGAAGGAGCTCACATAGCAGTCACATTTAAGGGAGTGTAGCTCAGGCTTTCCAAACCATATTTATTTTGTAAGGAGTGCCTCATTTGTTTGACTAGCATTTTCCATCATAAAGTGTTTTTCAATCAAGCTGAGGGCCAAAAATTACATGAAAAAAATTTAGAATTTATGAATCGATAATCAATTAGTAAATTTTCAATAGTTCCCAAGAACTTTATTTTCAAATATGTATATCCCTTATGGTCCTAACTTTAATATTATTATACCTAAAAATTCTCATTTAGGATATGAGTACAAAGTATGAATTTTTTGTTTGTTCCTTTTGAGACGGCTTCTCTAAATAGTTCTGCCTCTCTTGGAACTCATTATGTAGATGAGGCTGGCCTTGAACTCACAGATATCCACTTGTCTCTACCTCTCAAGTGCTCAAAGTATGGATTTTTAACTTCCTCTAAATCTAGCATAAAACTACAGTTGAAAAGTATGTAGAAGTCAGTTATTGTTATATGAATTTAGTGTTTAGTTGAAAAAGTGTAGTCTACATAGAAGAATGATTATTAAACTCAATAAAATATCTTATAATCAACTTTATAGGATTAGAGATTTCAAATTTTTTTTTGCTTGTATGTCTTTTAGAATCAGTTTTAGCTATTCTTACATTTAATTGTTATAAGTCAAAAAACATGTTTATTTTTATTTTATTTGTGATAATTATGGAATTAGGTTGCTAAATTGTGCAAAAAACATAAATCGGATTTCATATTTATATAATATGAATTATGATAGGTACACAAAACTGTATTTTTGGTGCATATATTAAAAACAAAACATTTGTTAAAGTTTTACAAGACCAAGAGCTATTCCTGAAGTTTAATAAATGCTCTCCATCACAGACAAAATGAATGAAGTATGAATGAAAAGCTCTGGCAGCTTCACTTTGGGAAAAGTAAACATATGAATAGCTAATTATGGGAGAAATAAGTGGGATTTACAGCTGTATGTATGTAGAAGATCTTATTGTATAGATTATAGCAGACTGTAGATGTGCCTCATTAAAGCTGTGTGCTAAAAGTTAAATAGGCTCAGTCCTGTGCATTGGCATAATGTTTAAAATCTGGAGATTGACTTGGATCTGAGTAATGGTAAATAACGTCGTGTTCACAGAGTCCCTAGCAATGAATGTCAGCCTGATCCTGTTTGAAATCTCATTAATGATCCGAGAGACAGAGTAAATACTGTACTAATGAAAATCTGACATGGACTCTGATCGGCAGGTAATGAAACACCGCTAAAAATGGTCACTGGCTGAAATCTCCTTGGATGAGAAGAATCTTGGCAAGAACTTGCACAATTTGGTTTTCACATGGAGAAAGCAAAGAAAGGGAACCATATAGCACGAGTCCCGTGTGAAATAGGCAGCTTGATAAAAGGTGAGAGTGAATGCTTATCAGTCCTGAATACATCCTCAGTCCCTAGCAGAATAATCTCATGGACACTGCAATACTACACTCTATGCTCAACAATAACAGCTAGAATTACACAGAGTGCAGAGCTGTTTCAGAATCTTCATGAATATCTCTCTTGAAATAGCAGCCCGACGGTCCCTTAGTGACTGAACATTACACTGGTTACCAATATTTCAAGAAATGCTTTTGGTCCAATAGCAACAGGGGAGAATAGGAAATGATAAATGAAAAGTAAAACAAACGAACAGAAGAATAGAAATGAATTAGTAGAGAGTGGCTTCCCATCTCTGCAAAAGAGAAAAAAATGGCTTAGAGAAACTGTGTGAAATGAGAAAAGGAAGCTGTCATAATGATGGCGACAGGAACACTTGAGGGTGAAACCAGTTGGAAAAGAAACTTTACTACAGGACTTCCTTCCTGGAATACACACTTCAACTCTATCTTGTGTTGTAAGCTCCAGTACCATTTTTTTGGGGGGTGAGGGACATGGTTAGTTTAAATGTCTCTTAACTGAAAAATGAGATAGTCCAATGTTCTACACATTCTTCAAGGTAAGCAGAGTCTATTGACAGCCTCAGTATGTGGAGACAAGTCTGAAGACTGCGGGCCATTACTTTACATGCTATCTGAGGAGACACTGGGAACATTTCATAGCTCAAATTTTTTTTGGAGGGGCAGGAATTTAAAGCCTGCACTCCTCAGATCTTTGGCTGGTAGAGGAGCCCTCTTTTTTCATCTCTTCATCTGAGTTCTAGCAAATAGATTTTAATCTTCAAGTTTAATGGAAAATATATTATTTTTTGGATCAATTCAAAATTCTGAGAATTAATGGGACTTAAGGTATGTATTTAATGATGTCAATGGATTTTTCAATAAGTGGAAATCATAAATACTATGAAAAAAGGCATAACTAAGTGGAATGGAAAATGTGGGAGCTATGCTTCTGGTTTATTACCATTGAAGCTTGTAGATTTCATATTTAATTTATTGCAGAAATCTTGATGCGTGCCACTTGGAGGCACTGTTATACTAGTTTATATTTTATAGTCTCAAAGTGTTATTGGCAAATGGAATTTCCAATTTTCCTTTCCTTTTTGAATCCTAATAATCACTTCTGGATGGGTAATTAACACTGTTTGGGCAATTTAAACTTTGACACCATTCAAATTTATCACCTTAGACTGTTTACTGCTGTAAATAACCTCATGTTCACCTAATAACATAGATTTCATTCATGCCTGCAGGACAAGACAAATCAGTTGTAAGAAATTACCTAAATTTAGTTTTCAAAGTATGTTTATGCCTCAACTTTTGAATTTTCCTAACTTTTAAAGAGTTAGCCATTGAATTTACTATCACCAAAAGCACCAGAAGCACCAAGAACGCAGACCACTTTGAATGAAACCATCTCACCAACTTCTAAATTCTTAGGACAAATACAGAGAATTAATGTGATTCTTTTAAAATGTCCTTCAGAATGTATCCTATATAAAAATAAAATGAACAGTGCTTTGCACATAAAATAAACATCACATATTCTTTTAAGGAAGTTCTAAATAGAAATGTTTACTTTAATCAATATTCATTATTTTGTTCTTTTATATGCTTGTTTTTAAATATATCAAATAAAATGTCTTACCAAACATAAAAGTTGGATAGTTCATACTGTTTCTTTAACATTCTAATATACTGAGTTTTACATGCATAATATATATATATACCTTATTTTAGTTGAATCTCAAATTATAATAAATGAAAATAGCATTGAGCTGAGATTATTGTCAACCTGACACAAGCTAAATTCATCTGAGAAGTGGAAGCCTCAATTAAGAAAATGTCTTCATACGTTGGACTATAAGCAAGCTAGTAGGGCAATTTCTTAGTTAGTGATTGATGCAGCATGGGACAGTCCATTGTGCATGCTATACCTGTGCTAGGAGTTCTGTGTTCTATAAGGAAGGAGGCTGTATAAGCCATGGGGAGCAAACCAATAAGCACCTCTCCCCATGGCCTCTGCATCAACTTCTGCCTCTATGTGCCTGCTTTGCTTGAGTTCCTGTCCTGATTTCCTTTGATGATGGACTACAGTATGAACATGTGAGCCAGATAAACCCTTTACTCGCCAATTTGCTTTTTCGTCTTGGTGTTTTATCATAGCAACAGTAATCCCGAATAAAAAAGCATTTGAAATACAAACTATAGTTCTTTCTCTTGCATGAATTGTGTTGCTCTTTTTTCTTGTGAACAGCCCTATGGTTATTGCAATACTCAAGCTATAATAATGAAAACATTGTCTTTAAGATAAAGATTTACTTATTTATTATATGTGAGTATACTGTGTCTGTCTTCAGACACTCCAGAAGAGGGCGTCAGATCTCATTAGGGATGGTTTGAAGCCACCATGTGGTTGCTGGGATTTGAACTCAGGACCAAGAGCAGTCAGTGCTCTTAACGGCTGAGCCATCTTTCCAGCCCCTGCTTTTAGCAATTTAACATTTACTTTTCTTAGCATCACAGTGTTGCCTTGTCCCATTGTTACATATAATGAAGCACTTCCTGTAACTTATCTAATAACTGGATTCCTTTGAACAGCATGTATAAACTATATATATATATATATATACATATATATATATATATACATATATATATATACAGATAATATTGAACATATATAAAAATGATATATTTGCATATATAAAGGATATGTAGATATATATCCTTTTATTGGTTGCAGTTAATATATTATTGACTATATATATCTGAGATAAAGCAAAGTCTATTTAAATTAATATGTGAATTTTGTTCTACATATTCATCAAAATGTTTTCCTCAGTGAGTTAATAAAAATCTATGTTTAGAACAGATAAAGTTAATACAGGGGTATGTTTTAATAATGGAATATATTCAACTTACTGGTTTTATAATGATATTTGCAATTCAAACATAACTTCTATTTTCAAGTACATTGTACTTTTTAAAGCTAAAATTAATTTTCTAATATATCACAAAGCAAAATACATTTCTAAAGCTATAGTTTACTAGAATTTTACTAGTAACTTTTCTGGTACTACAGATTTTATATGCTTTAGAAGTTATGCAGTTTACTTCTATGTCTGCTTCTTGAGTTCCTCTGACAAGATCCATGCAGAATGAATATTCACTGTATACCCACAAGCTTACTAGAGAAACTGAGTAACTGAAAGTTCATTTAATCTCACTTAAAGAAAATAGTAAAAAGAGTAACCTGTAAGAATTGATCAAATCCCTCTGTGACTGAGTGCTCTTGACATAAACATAAGTAGTTCATGGTGTGGCTCCTGATGCCTGAGACTGGAATATTCGCTGAAGTAGATTGCTTATGCACCAGCTGACCTTAGTGGAGAGCAGTGCCTGCAGAAAGGTCTGACCATACTTTCCTCTTTTCTGAAGGGTGAATGACCACTAATGGGATGCCCTACTTAGACTAGTTGGACACTTGCCTGAATATAATAAATATGCTGAGTTTCTAGGCTATTGGGACATCTCCATCTAAGCACACAGCTCAGCCCATTCCAGCTTTATTTGTGGCTGTCTTTCATAATCTCCAATCACTTTGAATTAGTTTTTCTAGGACCCAGCCCTGCAGGTGGGCACTAGTTCTTGACTTATCAGTTAAAACTCCTTCTGTGTATTTCTCTACCACACCATTTAGCATCAAGTACTATAATTATACAAAATGTTCTCTAATTTTCTCCATCTCTCTCCCTGAATTATTTGTAGATTTTAATAACCAGAGAACCATATCGTTAGATGAGTAAGAAGTATGAGAGACCAAGCAGAAAGCTTGACTGGCTCTCTAACCTACTCAGTTCAAGTCTGGAACATTGAATGAATGCTCATCTCAGAGCCAAGGAGACTGCAGTTGTGTTGTTTGTCTCAATGTCATCCAATGAAAATTTGAGCAGAAGTTTGGAATTGTCTGACGTGGCTATGATTTTATAGGTGGATGGGGAAACCTGCTCTCTAAGTGTGTGCTTACCCCTTGGTCATCTGACATCATCACTGTCCACTTCTGCCGTCTACTTCTGCACCGAGAATGAGGAAATCAATAAACATGCTGTCAGTTGTAACAAATCATTCAAAAATCCAATACATCTATACTTACATGGGATGAATAAATATTTTTGTATCTTTCCTTTGTCAAAAATACCTCTGATTTCAAGTGAAGCAACAGAAATTAAACAGCCACCAGAGATGTTCTTGGAATACAAAGGGTATTCCAAAGCCAGGAAACATTTTCTTTTTTAAATATCAGAAGGTAGTTCACACCATAATATTTGGCATATACAGATCAATTATCTGTATTCTTACTAATTCCTTTCTAAATTTTACCACTCTTAAAATTCATGGTCATGCACAATGCCTTTATGTAATAAAATGGATCAGTATAGGTAGATACACATTATGTATAGATGCCAAGAGAGCATCACATCGGGGATGGCAGAAGGGAAAAGAAGTAGTAATTTTATTTCCAACTCACTTTTTATTTGCAAGACAGCCAATATTGTTTTTATTGAGGAATTATTGTGAGACTGGGAATACCCAGCATTTGAAACCACATAGATGTGGCTAATATCACTGCATCAAGACCAAATTTTAAAAGTTCATGAAATTCTGAGTCAAGGGATTCACTTATAATGATGGTTGACACGATTATTAAGTCATGTCATATAAGCATCATGCCTTGAGCAGGTGTTGCCATCTTTTCTCTTGATGCCTTTTTTTCCTATGTTATCAATAGTTTCTCATGGAGACTTATGCCCATAACATTTCAATTGAGATATAGTCCTTAATTATAAATGAATATCAGATATTGAACATGACCTTGATGACATCAGGTATCCCACCCTGGACGTAGCTGCATTGTTTCCTTAAACCAGTGGAGAGTATAGGGCAGTGAATTCCTGATCAGAGCATCACTGTTAAAAGGCAGTCTCTACAAGGCAGAGCTAGAACAGATGAAAACACCCTTTTGCGGGACTGACTGACACTGAACACGATGTTAGGATATATTACAAATGTGCTACAGAGTTGTCAAGATACACAATGATTTAATTCATGGCTTTGAGTTTTCTGTGTGTTTAAATTTAAATAAGAATAGTAAAAGTAATTTAAACTATGTGGAACCTCCACAATTTCCCCCAATAAAGAGAAGGGGAGGGTTAAGTAATACTCTACATTAAGAATATAAAAGGTATAATATATTAACTCAATGTCTAGAAAATATAATTTTGAAGCTAATGCAAATTTTGTGATTTATGTTTTCTATGAATATAGTATAAATGAAAAAATTCAAAAGGAGATCCATTAAAAATTTCAGGATTAGCTTAGAGTTCATACCTATTAATGTCTGACTCAACCTATAAAACTAATTTTCTACTTTTGAAACCAATAAATCAGCAACCAAATGTGTTCCATTTGCTAAGCAATCACTGATTATAGTCTGGGTTGGCTCCTCCTCCTTTCTTCTCCAAGTTCTTTTCTAGGATGTTGGCAGAAATGTCTTGATGTCATTGTTACTATGAAACATGAATGTTTCTAGACTCCTACAATGATAGACAGCTCTTGTTGGCCAATATTCCATCTGTACAGCTCTTGCCCATGTCCTTATAATTTGAAGGGTGATGAAACATAAGGGCTTGTGGAAAGAAGGCAGGATTTGGAAAAATCATGCCACAGATTTCCAGCTTTCTCTTTCCCTGAGTCACCAATAAGGAAAGCTTCACACTGGATGGTAAATCATAAATATAAACTATAGAAACTAGTAAAAAGTAGAAAGCATAGAAACGAATAAAACATAGAAACTTTGTAATCATTGATAGTGTACTAAGTCTGTACTGATAATCCTTATTCCAGATATCAACCTTCTGTATCATTTTACCACTTATTTATGCAGTTCAACGTCAGATGCAAGACCAAGATGTACTCAGAGGACTAAGGTCAGTTACAAAACTGGGAATACATGTATAGTGAATGGAAAGAAAAGAGTAGGCTGTTAGTGGGCTGCTTATCTTCAGTTACTACATAATTATTAAGAATTTGAATACCCAGGATACTACCCACAAACTGGGGTAGTTTAACAAGCAGGATGGCCCAAGTGAGGATATTTCAATCCCACTTAGAAGGGGGGACAAAATAATTACCGGAGGCAGAGGAAAGGAGGGATCTGGGTGGGAGAGGGGACAGAGAGTAGAAAAGAGAACCAGATTAGGTATGAAGGGGGTGGCAGGAGAGAAACCCACAGGGCCAGGAGAATGAATGGAAATATGTAGCTGCAGGGGTGAGGGTAGAGAGAACCTCTAGAAAGTCCCAGAGATGAGAGAGACTCCTAGAACTCAACAGGGAAAATCTTAGTCAAATCAACCCAGAGTCAATATGTCTGACCCAGAATTGTTCCCGTCTTAAAGAAAGGCAGGGACAAAAATGGACCAGAGACTGAAGGAAAGTCTTCCCAGTGACCAGCCCAACTTGGGATCCATCTCACAGGGGTGGTGGTGGGCGGTGGGGACCAAGGCTTGACTCTATTACTGATGCTGTGATGTGCTTACAGACAGGAGCCTAGCATGGATGTCCTCTGAGGCGCTACCAGCAGCTTACTGAGACAGATATAGTTACTTATACTTTTTTTTTCAGGGAAATTATATAATTGCGATTGAATTTTCTTTTTTTTTTAATTTTTATTTTCTATATTCTATGTTTACATTCCAAAGGCTTTCCCCTTTCCCAGTTACCCCCTGCCGTATGTCCCATAATTCCTCTCCCCCCCTGCTATTCCCCACTCATTCCCCACCTCCCTCACGATTTCTCTGTTCTGGGTCTACAATACTGGATCCAATCTTTACAGGCCCAGGGTCCTCTCCTTTCTTCTTCGTGGGAGTCATTTGACTTGCTAATTGTGCCTTGAGTATTTAGGGCTTCTGGGCTTATTAATATCTACTTATCAGTGATTGCATTTCATGTGTATTCTTTTGTGATTGGGTTAGCTCACTTAGGATGATAGTTTCCAGATCTAACCATTTACCTACAAATTGCATGAGTACATTATTTTTAATTGCTGAGTAGTACTTCATTGTATAAATATACCACATTTTCTGTATCCATTCCTCTTTTGAGGGATATCTGGGCTCCTTCCAATTTCTGGCTATTATAAACAAGGCTGCTATAAACATAGTGGAGCATGTGTCTTTATTGTATGCAGAGGAATCCTCTGGGTATATTCCCAGGAGTGGTATGCCGGGGTCCTCTGGAAGTGTCATGCCCAATTTTCTGAGGAACCACCATACTGATTTCCAGAGCGGTTTTACCATTTTGCAATCCCACCAACAGTGGAGGAGTGTTCCTCTTTCTCCACATCCTCGCCAGCACTTGTTGTCTCTCGAGTTTTTAATCTTAGCCATTCTGACTGGAGTGAGGTGGAATCTCAGGGTTGTTTTGATTTGCATTTCCCTGATGACTAATGATGTTGAACATCTCTTAAGGTGTTTCTCAGCCATCCGCATTTCTTCTGGTGAAAATTCTTTGTTTAGCTCTGTACCCCATTTTTTGATAGGGTTATTTGGTTCTTTGGGTTCTAACTTCTTGAGTTCTTTGTATATATTGGATATTAGCCCTCTGTCGGATGTGGGGTTGGTGAAGATCATTTCCCACGTTGTTGGTTGCCGTTTTGTCCTTCTGACAGTGTCCTTTGCCTTACAGAAACTTTGTAATTTTATGAGGTCCCATTTGTCAATTCTTGATCTTAGAGCATAAGCTATTGGTGTTCTGTTCAGGAACTTTCCCCCTGTTCCCATGTCCTCCTGGGTCTCCCCAAGTTTCTTTTCTAAATTGGAAAGGAAGAAGTCAAAGTATTATTATTTGCAGACGATATGATAGTCTACTTAAGCGATCCAAAAAACTCCACCAGAGAACTTCTACAGCTGATAAACAACTTCAGCAAAGTGGCTGGTTATAAAATTAACTCTAGCAAATCAGTAGCCTTCTTGTACTCAAAGGACAAGCAGGCTGAGAAAGAAGTTATGGAAATAACACCCTTCACAATAGCCACAAACAACATAAAGTACCTTGGTGTAACTCTAACAAAACAAGCGAAAGATCTGTACAACAGGAACTTCAAGTCCTTGAAGAAAGAAATTGAAGAAGACCTCAGAAGATGGAAAAATATTTCTTGCTCCTGGATTGGCAGGATCAATATAGTAAAAATGGCCATCTTGCCAGAAGCAATATACAGATTCAATGCAATCCCCATCAAAATCCCAAATCAATTCTTCATAGATCTAAAAATAGCAATTCTCAAATTCATCTGGAGCAACAAAAAACCCAGGATAGCTAAAACTATTCTCAACAATAAAAGGACTTCTGGGGGAATCAATATCCCTGACCCCAAGCAGTACTACAGAGCAATTGTGTTAAAAACTGCATGGTATTGGTACAGCAACAGGCAGGTATATCAATGGAATAGGATTGAAGACCCAGAAATGAACCCACAGACTTATGGTCACTTGATCTTTGATAAAGGAGCCACAACCATCCAGTGGAAAAAAGATAGCCTTTTCAACAAATGGTGCTGGTTCAACTGGAGGTCAACATGCAGAAGAATGCGAATTGACCCACTCTTATCTCCTTGTACTAAGATCAACTCCAAGTGGATCAAGGACCTCCACATAAAACCAGACACACTGAAACTATTAGTTACTTATACTTAATCAATGGCCTGAAGTTGGGGACCTCTATGGAGCGATTGGGAAAGGATTAAAGGAGCTGAAGGGGAGGAAGGACCCATAGGAAAACCAGAAGTTTCAAATAACTCGGACCCCTGGGAGCTCCCAGAGACCAAGACCAACCAATCAGGCAGTATACATAGGCTGCTCCTAGGTCTCTGCCTCATATATAGCAGAAGACTGTCTCCTCTGGCCTCAGTGAGAGAAGATGTACCTGACCCTCGAGACACTTGACGTCCCAGGAAAGGGGGATCCTCGGGGAAGGGAGAGGGTGAATGAGAAGAGGAAATATGGAAGGGGGACGGGAAGAGTGTAATGGCTGGGATGTGATAATAGTAATAGTAATAGTAATAGTAATAATAATAGTAATAGTAAGAGTAAGAGTAATAATAATAATAATAATAATAATAATAATAATAATAAAGTTCCACTGAAAGTAATTCAAAAGTTTAGAGTAGTCCACAAGACAAATCCTAATGATTAGGAGTCTTTGTTTTATTAGTTACTTTATCATTTACTTGCTTGCTTATTTGTTTTTGTATGTATAGGTATACACAGGTGAATATATATGAAAATCTGAGACCAAAGACTGGTGCTGTTCCTCAGGGGTCTTCTATTTTCTTTTTACAAATGGGGGCAGATCTCACTTGGTCTTAGGTTTTGCCACCTGAACTATATTCCAACTCCTTTCTTTATTTTAAATTAATTTTTCCTTTGCTAGGAATGTGGGAACATTAGCTAACAAAAATTTTAACTTGCTTGGCTTCCTTTCTTCAGAAGGTTTTTTGAAATAAAGTACACTTACCTGAAACAGATGAATCAGAGGAAGTGTCCCTTTGTTTCTCAGAGGATGAATGGATTCAGCTACATTTCAAATTTGAATGTCCACCATAAAGTTCTTTTAATAAAAGGCTCCGACTGCTATATGGAACATGAGTGACACAGTCATGGTTTAAATGTGAAGTTGCAGAGCTTTTTCTCACGAAGTGGAAACAGGAGTGAGTTGAAAACCTCTTCTCCCCAGTATTATTTAGGGTAAACTGTATGTTCTTAAAAAGTCTGAACCATAAAATCCCAAAGATCTTAATTCCTTTTTAAAAATTAATTATTTTAAAAATAAATATGGCCTAGTGTCAAGTTAGGCCTGTATGTACCATGTAAAAAGAGTCCCTGGCCACAAAAGTTAAAGGTAGTAGGAAATTTTCATTTCCTGTAGCTTTCTGGGACCTTAATATATGAGCTTCTCTCCTAGAAAGATCTCTCACACATATTTTCACTTGCTCGCGAGTCAGCTAATGAATTTATGGTGGAGGTTTCACTCGTGGCTCATAGTAACTTTGTCAGCTGACTAGTGGCACTTAAAACATTTTCTTGTTAAAATGATTTAGCAGAAGGAGATTCATGCGTTCACCATTAGTCAAAATGCCATTTGTTCTAGTAAAAGAAAGTGGAGTTTCCAAGATATACTCTGAAAATTTAGACATAGAATACAATCCCAAGATTTGTACATTAGTACTAGAAATACACTATCAGTCTCTAATGATTATAATAGAAATTATATGATAATATATAAGTTTTTGATGTTACAAACTATTCCAAAAGTCATTAAAAGCATTGCTATCACTGAAAGCACTCACCTATAACTGATTTAAATAACTATAGCTAGCAAACTTTGATGGGATTTCTATATTTCAAATTTAGTACTCGAAAAGTCCATATCCTTTCAGAGCATGATTTTAGCAAGATCATCCATGATCTTGGAAAAGATTTGGTCAATCTCAAGGCAAGAGTTAAATACATAAAAGCAGGTACCACATATCTCTGACGTGTTTAATATGTCAATTAAAATCAATCAACTACAAATAGCATCACAACAAATTCAAAACTGTTTCAGCACAGAAATCCTGTTTCATTTAGCCAGAATCCTGGGTAGAAGTTTCTAGAAATCATTGCATCCATCATATTATGGAACCATCGAATGGTTAATTACTTTTTTCTGTTCAAACATCTTCATCCTGCCAGCTATTATTTTAGGTGTGTGCATATGTAATATATTTTAAAATAAGTCACCTTTTATGTTATTGAATTTATGGTCATTTAAATTTTTCCACTGCTTAGAACTATTAAGCAAAATAATTCATTGCAATGCTAATTTAAAGTCTTGGAACAGTTTATGACTTTGTAAGTACAATCGTCTGGACCTAACAGTCAACCTTTAGCCTTTTTTACTATTAAGAGGACTGAATATCTTCAGCATTCGCCTTTAGCCAAACATCTAAATTCCACAGGGAACACAATGGGTGATGGAACACTCAAACACCTATGTGACCATGAAATCCCTGGAGGTTGTTCTTATGAAAAATTGTATGATAGATTCTAGAGAAGGACTGAGTTTTCTTTTAGGGTCTGGACACTAGGAATTTGACCAGAGTACAATGAGAAGAGAGTCAACACACATGGGACTTGGTGGTTTTTTTCTCCTTGATTTTATTGTTGGGGGGTCTACCCAAGGGTTGGAGGTGAAGAGGAAGGAGGAAGAGAAAGCAAACATGATTGGGGTGCATTGTATTCAATTCCTAATTACTTAATAAAAATTATGTTGGGGCATGGGAAAGAAAGTACCTGTAAGTAATTGCAAAAAATCCATCTTTCCTAGGTTCACCAAGTAGAGGGACAGATCTGGCATGCTCTTTAGTAATTAGAATCTGGGTCTAAAGGTACAAACTGATGGTTAACAAAAAATCTGTCCTTCCATTAATGAGGACTGAAAAAATAGTGCCCACTGATAAAAAGCAATAATGCTAGCCTCAGAGAATAAGGCATTAGTTAAAATAAGTCCACAAATCCAGCTTAAATCACCTGACTCTTGTATCCTAAGTGTACAGTGTCTTCAACAGTAGGAGCCTAAGCACTAAACTTTCAGAGGCAATAATAATTTACATTGTTGTGGGAGTTACTTGGACTAATCTGACCGATCATTTGAATGGGGTGTGTTGTGCCAGGTACTAGAGTTTTTGTTCATCTATTGTTCTTGTGGGTAGCATTGTCAGAAGAAGTGGCTTAATTTCCTATAAGATGTGTGTGTGTGTGTGTGTGTGTGTGTGTGTGTGTGTGTGCGCGCTTGTGTGTGTATGTGTGTGCTGTATAATTTTAGATAATACATATATTATGACTCCTTAGTATTTTATTAAACAATGGCTTTATTTGTCCCTTACATCTCCTTTTGTCCAGACCTCTCTCCTTCCTTCCTTCCCATTTGGAGTATTTGTTCTCTCCCCAGTCCCCGGCATTTCCCACTTCATATCATGTGCATCTTGCTTTTGCTCTTTCAGGGCTACCGTGGTCCCTTTATACTCTTTTGGTTTCTGTGGTCACTCCATGTTCCATCTTCACATATGAAGACTGGGAGCTAGAACAGCAATTGAAACAGAACACGTGGCATTTGTCTTTTCAGGCTTGGATACCTCAGCCTGTACAATCTTTCCAAGTTCTTTGTTTGTTTGTTTTGTTTTGTTTTATTGTTTTTTCAAGACAGGGTTTCTCTGTCATAGCCCTGGCTATTCTGGAGCTCACTCTGTTAACTGTTGGCCAGGCTGGCCTCTAACTCAGAGATCTGCCTGTTTCTGCCTTCCAAGTGCTGGACTTAGAGGCAGGCACCACTCCTGCTCTGCTAAATTTCATGGTTTTTTAATTTACATTACAGATAAATACTTTTCTATTGCATGTATGTATCACATTTTCATTATCTATTCATCTTATGAAGAAAATTCAAACATTTCTGTGCAGGCATCAGTGAAGTAGGCTATTGAGTCTTTTAGGCATATGCAAGAGCATATAGCAGGGTCATGGGGCATGTTTCTTTTTGGAGTTTGAGTATTTTCCACACTGATTTCTGAAAAATCAGTGTGGAAACCAGTTTTCATGAGCATTATCTGTAAAAAGTGTTCTTTTCTGTCCAAAGCTTCTCCAGCATTTGTTGACAGGCATTTCCTTAATATTTGGCATTATGACCGAGATAAAAATGAACCATCAAAGTTAATTAATTTGCATTTCTCTTGTTGCTGAAGATAATGATTATTTTGGAGATATCTGTTAACCATTTTTATTTATTTTACTTAGAATCTGTTTAGATCACTATCCCATGTTAAAATTAGGTCATTTGTTTCATTGACTCATATTTTTTATTTTATATATTCTGAATATTAATTCTGTTTGGGATGTATATCTTGCACAGATGTGCTTTATCTCCACACACTTCAGTGTTTCCTGAGCTGTCTGGAAAGAGGCCATTTAGCTTTATGAGATCCTATTTATCAATTGCTCAGCCATATTTCTTTGGCAAAAGAGGTCCTGTTTGGAATGTTTATTCCTACCCTTGTATCTTGTAAGGTCTTACCTGTATCTTCATCTAGTCTTTTAGCATTTCACATTTCTAATTGAGGGTATTGTTTAGCACAAAGCTAACTTTTATGCAGAGTGACAGCTACTGGTCTAATTTCATTCTTCTGCATGTAGACATCTAGTTTCCCTAGCACTTATTTTTTTTTTTTGTAGATGCCCTTTTTTTTTTCTTCAGTGTACTGCTTGCAAATAGGGATAGTTTGACTTATGTTCTTTTTATATCTCTTTAATAGTTTTCCTCTTGTCTTAATGTATTGACTAGTGTCACAAGCACTATAGTAAAAATAAAAGGGGATAGTATGTAAATCATATTACTGATTTTAATAAAATTGCTTGGCATTTTTCTTCAATTACTATAATACTGCCTAGGTGTAGTCTTTATTATCACGGATTGTGTTCCCTTCAGTCCTACTCTAGAACATTTTTCAGGAAAGATTTTTTGAATTTTGTCACAGCCTTTTCCTGCCTCTATTGAGGTCATACATATTTTGTCTTTAAGTTCATTTATATGATTTGTTCTATTTATTGATTTATGTATTTTGAACCATACTGCATTTCTGAAATAATGGCAATGTGATCTTGGTGGTTAATCTCCTTGATATGTCATTATATTTGGTTAACTAGTATTTTATTTAATATTCTTGCAACTATGATCATGAGAGATATTGGTCTGTATGTTTCCTCTGTGACTTTGGGTGTTAGATATGTGCTGGGTTCAATGAAAAAGTTTGGGAATCATCCTTCTCTTTCCATATTTTGAAGGGTATAATAAGTATTAGTTGTAGTTTGTTTTGAAAACCTGGTAGTATTATGTTATGAATCTATTGGCCTGAAATACTTTTAGTTAGAAAGATTTTTATTACTGCTTAGTCTCCAACCTTATAATGGGTTTATTTCAATTATTGATCTCACCATGGGTTATATTGGTAGTTTGAATGAACTAAGACATTTATCGTTTTCTTTTAGATTTCCTGACTTAATGGAGTGTAACACTGACATATTTCTATGTTTCTTTATTATCTTTAGTAATATTTTTTGTTGACTTCTGATTTTGTTAGTTTGACAATCTAATTCATTTTTTTGGTTTAAACACCAGTAGAGTTTGTTTGCTGTAGATTTATGTTTTCTTGGATAATTAGTCAAACAAAATACATAGCTTCTTTTCTCTTTTCTTTCCTATATTTGTTGAGGTTTGTTTTGTGTCGTAGCATGTCGCCTTTCTTAGAGAATCTTTCATGCACTGATACGTAGAATGTCTAGTCTGCAACATTTGGGTGGAGTGCTATGTAGATACCTGTTAGGTCCACTTGTTGTAAGATATAATTTAATTCAGAGTTTTCTCTATTTCTCATCCAGATGTCTTATGTATTGGAGAAAAAGGATTGGTAAAACTGCCTAAAACTCTTTGACTTATGTTCATTGGTGTCTTTCATTTCACGAAATTAAATGAACCAGAATTTTGTGCATATATATTTTGTATTATACTATTTACTGATTAATTGATCTTTTTGTTAGAACAAAGGACCTTTCTTTGTCTCTTTTGACTAGTTTTAGTTTGACTTTTATTTTGTCAAATATTAGGATGACAAGAACTTCCTGTTTCCTGATCCCATTTGCTTGGAACACTTTTCTTCCATCCTTTCTTTTTAACGTGTTGACTATTTTTCTTTTTAAATAAATTCTTTCGAGAAAACAGATACATTAATTTTGTTCCTTAATCCATTTAGCTCATCTCTGTCATTTGATTGGAGATTTAAGACCATCAGTATTTAAAGTTATTACTGAAAGAAAAATATGTATAGATTTTGACCATTTTGTTTCATGATGGTTTGTGTTTTAGTTGTATTTTTCATTTAATTAAATTGTAGCATTGTTTATTTTCTTTCTAGAGTCCCTTAACTGTGTTTATTCTTTTCTTTTCTTTGCTTCAAAATATTGCTCTAGTATTCTGATTGAATTTATATATATATACATACACACACACACACATATATGTGTATATATATATATATATATATATATATATATATATATATATATTAGGTTGTTTAGTTCATGAACAGTTTTTTCCCTTCAACTATGACAGATAGTTTTGGTATAGTAGATAGTTATGGTTATAGTAGCTTACTCTGGCAGTCATGATCTTTGAAACTCTGGATGTCTTACTTTAGACTATTCTTATTTTCCTAGTGTTTTTTTTCCAATGAGAATTTGACAAGTTAGGAGTTATTCTGATAGGTTTTGCTTTATATGTGACTTGTATGTTTTCTCTTGCAGCTTTCAATATTTAGTTTTCCTTCTGTACATTTAGTGTTTTGAATATGATGTACCATGGATTTTTTCTTTTTTAATATCTTATATTTGATGTTATTGATTGTATGTGTATAGTTATTTCCTTAGTTTTGAGAAGTTTTCTTTTTTACCTTGCTAAAGATCTGATCTATGCCATTGACCTAGAATTTTCCCTCTCATCTATGCTTATAATTTGAAGAGTTGGTCTTATTTATTTATTTATTTATTTATTTATTTATTTTAAAATAACTATCATTTAGAAAAATTTTTAAATTTAAATATATCTCAACTATATTTTCCCTTACCTCAAGTACTTCCAGTTCCCCTCTCTCTTCCTACCCATCTAAATTTAAAAAAAGTTCTTTCTCATAACAGAAACAAAAACCCAATACTACAACAAAATTCCACCAAAGAAATAACAAAATTAAACAATACTCCAGAAGAAGAAAGAAGAAGGAAAAAGAAGGAAGGAAAAGAAGAAGAAGAAGAAGAAGAAGAAGAAGAAGAAGAAGAAGAAGAAGAGAAGAAGAAGAAGAAGAAGAAGAAGAAGAAGAAGAAGAAGAAGAAGAAGAAGAAGAATAAGAAGAAGAAGAAGAAGAAAAGAAGAAGAAGAAGAAGAAGAAGAAGAAGAAGAAGAAGAAGAAGAAGAAGAAGAAGAAGAAGAAGAAGAAGAAGAAGAAGAAGAAGAAGAAGAAGAAGAAGAAGAAGACAAAGACGGAAGAGGAAAAGGAGGAGGACAACAATGACATGATAATAACAACCTACCAAACTGTAACCAAATAAAAATATATGAAAGACTTTGGAGTCCATTCTATGTCACCTATTTTTAAACTTAAGTCCTGCCTGGAGTCATTGTAATATTCAGTGTTATATCCATTGGAACAAATTTATTTTCCCTTTCTCATCAAGTATAAGTTATATTGTCCAGTTAGTAATCTTTTCCCTAGTGTCTAAGTTTTTGTTTATGAATTTATTCTAGATGTTAATTTTAAATATAACAAAATAAAGTATAATAAGAAAAACAGAAACTATCATATTGAAATTCATCAAGGCAATCAAAGAGACCCACTCATTTACCTGCCCAGAATAAGAATCTGAGACTTACTCATTTGCCTGCTCAGGAATTCCATAAAACACCTAAGCTGGAAGCTATAATGTAAGTGCAGAAGATCTGCATACTACTTCAGTCTGTGAGCTGATATGAGCTTTGGTAATGATGATTAGAGGACCCAGTTTTCTTGGTGTCCTCCTTCTCTTTTTGATCTTATACTCTACCTCTTCTTCCTCAGGATTACCTGAACTCTGAGGAGAGAAGGTTATCAATACAGACAACCCAGTTAGGGCTAAATATTCCAAAGTATTGTTGCTACATAAGATTTGATTGTTGGTCTTCATGCTTACTCCTATCTGTTGCTGAAGGAATCTTCTCTGATGATGACTGTGCAAGACATTGATCTATGAGTAGAGCAAAAGATCTTTAAAAGTCATTTAATATTATATTTATCTTTTTATAGATCTGTATTATTTGCCTTTACCCCATGTGCCTGGACTACCAAGTCTCATGTTCTTTGTCACCCATACAGTGTTGTGTATAGGTTCTGTTTCTTAGAGTAAGCCATAATTCAAATCAGACATTTGTGGACTAATACTACAAGTTTGTGCCATTATTGAGCTAGCATATCTTGCAGGTAGTATACCTTAATGAATAAGGGGATTGGGGGCTGGCTTGATATTTATGTTGTTCTTCTCATTTCTTCCACAATAGCTTCTTGTATCAGACACTGGAAGATATGGGTGAAAGTTCTACATAAACACCAGCTTAACAATTCCATGTTCAATGAGCTTTGTAGGTGTTGTGTTTAGCAATGGGATCTGACATCCATTTGTGCAGTTTGTGCAGAACAACTTTTCTTGGGAAGAGCCTGGATTGTCCAGGGATTCTGGTGAGGACCCTTTTGGTTAACATCCCAATTAAATGTAACTCCATCCTGGTACTGGAGGCGTTAGTGACAAGAGGCAACCAGTTAAGACTCAGACTCCCCATTATTTTGTGATTTCATTTAGAGAGAGAGAGAGAGAGAGAGAGAGAGAGAGAGAGAGAGAGAGAGAGATATTCTATTGTATTGTTTCCATACTAACCCTCAAATGGTGCTTAATTTTAGTCATCTCTCCTAGTGGTCCCTCCCACATGCACCTCTCCCCACTCCTTTGACTTATTTGTCCATTCCAATGCCCCTTCATGTCCGTCCAAACATATCTAATCTATTTCCCTTTCCTATTGAGATTGTTCTGTTTGTTCTTGTCCCTTATTCTATAACCACAGTCTGTGGTTTTATAAATTGTAGCTTGGTTGTCACTGACTTACCAGTGAATAACCACACAGGAACTAATAGGTACCATATTTGTCTTTCTAAGTCTGGTTTATGTCAGGATGATTTTTTTTCTAGTTTCACTCACTTGACCAAAAATTTTATGATAACATTTTCTTTTTAAGAGCTAAATAATACTTCACTGTGTAAGCATACCATTTTTATATTTATCCATTCCTCTATGGAAGGCTATCTAGGTTGTTTCCAATTTCTATTTATTATGAAGAGTGAAGCAATGAAAATGTTTGAGCATGTATATCTGTGGTAGGTACACCATCTTTTGACTATAGATCTAAGAGTAGTACAGCTGGATCTTGAATTAGATTGATTTTTATCTTCGTAAGGAACTGGCACAGTGATTTCCATAGCAGTGGCATATGTTTGCATGCCTAACAGCAATGTATAATTGTTCCTCTTACTACACATCCTCGCCAGCATGAGCTATCACTTGTTTTCTTGATTGTAGGCATTCTGACAAGTTTAAGATGAAATCTCAAAGTAGCTTTGATTTGCATTTCCCCTGATAGACAGGGATGTTGTACATTTCTTTGTTTCTCAGCCTCTTGTGTTTTCTTTAATGAGAATTCTGTTTATATTTGTACAACCTACTCTCCCCTCCTCTCTTTGTGCTTCTCTCATTCTTGTCTCCTCACCATCGATCCATATAAATCTATTCTATTTTCCAAGGGGTTATACCCTAAATGCTCTTGTTATAGGCTTTACCCTTATCTTAGCACTATTAGGAGAGGGAGGAAGGAAACTTTAAAGAGAATATCATAGTGATAATATGTTAAAGTACTGGAAATACTGAAATATTCTCTCTCTCTCTCTCTCTCTGTGTGTGTGTGTGTGTGTGTTTGTGTGTGTATTGTATGTGTGTGTCTCTTTTTCTACTTTGTATCATTTAGAAGTGAGGAGCTTCCTCTAAGGATTTGATTCAACAGTAAACTATTGCCTCACTAAAAGCAATGTGGCCAAGTGACCATGCACTGAACCTTATAAAATTATTACACAAAATAATTATTTCCTTTTTAAAGAAACTGTACAGGCTGGTTTTGTGTGTCAACTTGACACAGGCTGGAGTTATCTCAGAGAAAGGAGCTTCAGTTGGGGAAGTGCCTCCATGAGATCCAGCTGTGGAACATTTTCCCAATTAGGGATGGGGGGGGGGGGGCTTTGTGGGTGGTGCCATCCCTGGGCTGGTGGTCTTGGGTTCTATAAGAGAGCAAGCTGAACAATTCAGGGGAAGCAAGCCAGTAAGTAACATCCATCCATGGCCTCTGCATCAGCTCCTGCTTCCTGGCCTGCTTGAGTTCCAATCCTGACTTCCTTTAGTGATGAACAGCAATGTGGAAGTGTAAGCTGAACAAACCCTCCCCACAACCCAACTTGTTTCTTGGTCATGTTTGTGTAGGAGTAGAAACTCTGACTAAGTCAGAAACCCTGTAGTAGAAGATGCAGAAAGAATAAATGTAATAGCCAGAAGTGATATAGAACACCAGGAAAACAATGTCCTCTAACTCAACATGTACAATGCTCATAGGAACTCATAGAGACTCATGTAGGATGAGCAGAGCCTGCATGGGTGCATTAGAGATACAAACTACAGCTCAAGGAACATAAATATAAGGAATATTTTTCAAACCTGTTGTTAAACAGTGTTAAGATTCAGGCTGCTCTGCTTGTTTTTGGAGTCCTGTTGGGATTCGAAAGAATTATGTGCATAGGAGTGGTATGACAGGGTCCTCTAGAAGTGTCATGCCCAATTTTCTGAGGAACCACCAAACTGATTTTCAGGGCAGTTGTACCATCTTACAATCCCACCAATAATGGAGGAGTGATCCTCTTTCTCCACATCCTCGCCAGCACCTGTTGTCTCTTGAGTTTTTAATCTTCGCCATTCTGACTGGTGTGAGGTGGAATCTCAGGGTTGTTTTGATTTGCATTTCCCTGATGACTAATGATGTTGAACATCTCTTAAGGTGCTTTTCAGCCATCCAAATTTCTTCTGGTGAAAATTCCTTGTTTAGCTCTGTACATTTTTTAATAGGGTTATTTGGTTGTTTGGGGTCTAACTTCTTGAGTTCTTTGTATATATTGTATATTAGCCCTTTGTCAGATGTGGGGTTGGTAAAGATCTTTTCCCAATTTGTTGGTTGTTGTTTTGTCTTTCTGAGAGTGTCTTTTGCCTTACAGAAACTTTGTAATTTTAAGAGGTCCCATTTGTCAATTCTTGATCTTAGAGCATAAGCTATTGGCATTCTGTTCAGGAACATTCCCCCTGTGCCCATGTCCTTCAGGGTCTTTCCCAGTTTCTTTTATATTAGTTTAAGTGTGTCTGGCTTTATGTGGAGGTCCTTGATCCACTTGGAATTGATCTTAGTGCAAGGAGATAAGAGTGGGTCAATTCACATTCTTCTGCATGTTGACCTCCAGTTGAACCAGCACCATTTGTTGAAAAGGCTATCTTTTTTTCCACTGGATAGTTGTAGCTCCTTTATCAAAGATCAAGTGACCATAACTCTGTGGGTTTATTTCTGGATCTTCAATTCTATTACATTGATCTTCTTGCCTGTTGCTGTACCAATACCATGCAGTTTTTAACACAATTGCTCTGTAGTACTGCTTGAGGTTGGGGATATCGGTCCTTCCAGAGGACCCTGTCATACCACTCCTGGGCATATACCCAAAGTATTCCCCTGCATGCAATAAAGACACATGCTCTACTATGTTCATAGCAGCCTTATTTATAATAGACAGAAGCTGGAAAGAACCCAGATGTCCCTCAATGGAGGAATGGATACAGAAAATGTGGTATATTTATACAATGGAATACTACTCAGCAATTAAAAATAATGAATTCATGCAATTTGTAGGCAAATGGTTGGATCTGGAAAATATCATCCTAAGTGCGTCAACCCAATCACAAAAGAATACACATGAATTGCAGTCACTGATAAGTGAATATTAATGAGCCCAGAAGCTCTGAAAACTCAAGACACAATTAGCTAAGCAAAATATTCCCAAGAAAAGGGATGGAGAAGACCCTGGTCCTGAAAAGACTAAATCCGATTTTGTAGGAGAGTACCAGAACAGAAAAATGGTGGGGAGGGGGGTGATTGGGGAATGGGGGGGAACAGGACTTATGGAACATATTGTGATGGGGGAACTGGGAAGGAGAAAGCCTTTGGAATGTAAACAAAGAATATAGAAAATAACAAAAAAAGGAAAAAAATAAGAAAGCTCAAAAAAGAAAAAAAGAATGCTGTGCATAATATTTGAAGAGACTCTTTGGAATCAACCCAATATGGAAGCTAAATTTTCTCATATGTGGCTTGAAAATAATTATGAACAGGTCATTCTGATATTAATGGAGGAATATTGTCAGAAATCATCTGGGAGCGGCTAAAAGGTAGCAGATAATGTTCCTGGATGTTATCCGTTAATACCCGTTATTGCATGGTCTGTGATGGGTGAGTTTGATGGCAAGACCAAAAGAGAATACATCTCAGGATCACTTTTCCATATCACATGACTGTCATATCATTATCAAATTAATATATAATCCCTAGGCATTAATAATGACAGGAAATTCCTATTAATCTAATTTCCTGCAGATCAACATAAGGAGAAACTTTCATGAACTAATGCTGTTTAGAAGAATTAATGATTCTATAGAATTCCTGATTTGATTCAAATAGTTTTAGGAGGTTTTGAGAGATGGTCTTAGTTGTTTTGTGAGAACGATGTAATAAATTAATCAAGAATAGAATGGACCCACTCCTGATAATAGTAAATAAAGGATCCATAATAAGAAATACATTGAGCTTCAGTAATCACACTAAAAAGAGAAATAGATGGGCCAAATTTGTGTTCAAGGAAAAACATTGAGGTGTAAGTATGAAGCCAAAGGTGTGCACTGTGATAAGGCAAGGCCATGTAAAACCTGCCGATTTGAACTTATAGTGAGCATTTAGAATGAAACACTGCTTTGAAATTAATATCAACCTCCTGTGTAACTCCCATTTTATGTAACATTTTATCTCTGACGTAATTTTATAAAGAAGTTTTGTCTTAGAATAAATAAAAAGTCCAGAGGGGAAAAAAAAGTAGTTAGATGGTTTGGCTTGGGGTGCTCTGTCCCATCCATCCATCTATCCATCCATCCATCCATCCATCCAAAAGTATATATGTGAAAGTACATGTGTATTTATGTAAGCATGCATGAATACTTGTCAGATTTATGGGACAGTTGATTGAGCTCAACAAAAATGTAAATGTGTTCATGTGTAAGTAAGAATGTGAATGAAAAACGTGTGTGCATGAATGTGTATTTCTGTGCATATTAGCCTGTGTAAAACATTTTAATTCTTTTCTTTTTCTTCATCTCTGGTTCACAAAGAGCTAACTACCCTAGCCAGAACAGCAATAAATACTTTGATTAATCCACTTTACCCATTAGCAACAAATATCAAGATGTCCAGAGGCTTGCAAAGTCTGTCCTCAAAGTATCTTAAAGCCAAGATTGGAATATGTTGTAGAAAGCAACCCTATTCTCTTGCAATGCCAAGTCTTGCTACTACTGACAATCTTCCCTCCTGACTACCTTCAAGAAAGAATCAGAGATCCAGAGAAGGCCTCCAGAAGAAGATGATTCATCCAAAGGGAAGAAAAGCTATGCATAGCAGCTGACAGATTAGTACAGAGTTATTGTTGAAGATTGTCCTGGTTAATTTTTTTTGTCAACTTTGCACAAACTATAGTCTGCTGTGAAGAGGAACAGCAATTGAGAAAATACCTCTATAAAACTGGCCTTTGCATAATACTGTGGTGCATCCTCTTGATTAATGATTGATGTGGGAAGGCCCAGCAATCTGTGGGTAGTGGCACTTCTGTGCAAGTGGTCATGGGTGGTATAAGAAAGCAAGAGATAATAAGCAAGGTATAGAGAATAAGCCAGTCAGCAAGGATCCTCTATGGCCTCCGCATCAATTCCTACCTCCAGTTCTGCCTTGAATTACTACTCAAACTTCCTTCAGGAACTGAAATGGATGTATAAGCCAAATAAACCCTTTCCTCCTCAAGTTGCTTTTGGTCATAGTGCTTATTGCAGCAATAGAATAAAAACGAATAGAGAAATGAATTAATCTTCTCATTTTATCAGGTTGCATATTCATAACTCATTCCAGCACACAACAGATAAAGCTTGTAAACACAGTAATACCAGGACTTTTGTTTAGAAACACACAAGCAGAATGTTACATAAGAAAGGCCATTTATCCATAAACCTCCCATGGTCTGGAAACTGAAGCATGTTGTGCTATTGATGGTGGACCCTATTGTATTAGGGTTCAATCAACTGGTTAATTGGTCTGTCTTTTTAGAAATTGGCTTCAAAGATTATAGAAAATGAAAATTCCAAGTTTTGTGGCATAGGTTTACTAGCTTCATGTCCAGCACAAGGAACATTTGTTGAAAATGCTGTCATTTTTCACTGAATGTTTATAGTTCTTTTGCCAAAGATCAAGTGACCATAGGTGTGTGGGTTCATTTCTGGCTCTTCAATTGTTTTCCATTGATCTACCTGCCTGCAGTTTATCGAGTTGTTTATTCCTTCATTAAGACATGTTGATTGACTCACAGGTCTGAGACACCATATAGACAGTAAATATCTTCCTATAAGCCAAATGAGTACCACTTTACAGTGGTAAATATCCAATAAAACGGAAACATATATTAAAATTGATCCTTATATTAAAGTTAGAGAATTTGTTCTGAATAACTGTCAACAAATAAGAAACATTGTCCCATTTAAAAGTGTTTGCTTATTTATCTAAGCAATGGATATTTTTTAGACTAGGCTATCTGTGAGGTAATTGGTGGCTGAGAAAGGAGACACAGTAGCACAACAAATGGTGCTGGCTCAACTGGCAGTCAGCATGCAGAAGAATGTAAATTGATCAATTCTTATCTCCCTGTACAAAGCTTTATTGCAAGTGGATCAAGGATTTCCACATAAAACCAGATACACTGAAGTTTATAGAGGAGAAAGTGGGGAAAAGCCCCAAACACATGATAATATGGTACGAATGTGGCAAGAAATCAAATCTAAATCTTGGAAATTGTGCAAAGAAAGCATGTAAATAATCACAACTAAATTTTTTGTAGGGTTATAGGCACTAGGCCACACCCCATGTGCTAAGAGGTTCAAAGGGAAAGAAATGATTTAGAGACAGCAGAGGGTTCAATTGGTGTTTTATTAGGAAAAAAAAGGCATATTTGCACTCATTGTCTTTTTGCTTATTTATTTATTTTCTATATTCTTTGTTTACATTCCAAATGATTTTCCCTTTCCTGGTTCCCCGCCCCTCCCCATAAGTTCCATAAGCCCTCATCACTCTGACCATTCTCCAATCAACCCCCTCCTTCTTTTCTGTATTGGTACTCCCCTACATTGTGGGATCAAGCCTCTCCAGGACCAGGGAACTCTCCTTCCTTATTCTTGGGAATCATTTGATATGCAAATTGTGTCTTGTCTATTCAGAGCTTCTGGGCTAATATTCACTTATCAGTGACTGCATTCCATGTGTGTTCTGTTGTGATTGGGTTACCTCACTTAGGATAATATATTCCAGTTCCAACCATTTGCCTAAGACCTTCATGAATTCATTGTTTTTAATTGCTGAGTAGTATTCCATTGTGTAAATATACTACATTTTCTGTATCCATTCCTCCACTGAGGGACATCTGGGTTCTTTACAGCTTCTGGCTATTACAAATAAGGCTGCTATGATCATAGTGAAGCATGTGTCCTTATTGCATCCCAGGGAATCTTCTGGGTATATGCCCATGAGTGGTATAGCAGGGTCCTCCGGAAGTGTCATGCCAAGTTTTCTGAGGAACCGCCAAACTGATTTCCAGAGTGATTGTACCAACTTGCATTCCTACCAGCAGTGCAGGAGTGTTCCTTTTTCTGCATATCCTCACCAACACCTGTTGTCTCCTGAGTTTTTAACCTTAGCTATTCTGCTGGTGTGAGGTGAAATCTCAGGGTTATTTTGATTTGCATTTTGCTAATCACTAATGATGCTGAAAATTTCTTAAGGTGCTTCTCAGCCATTCGGAGTTCTTCAGGTGAAAATTCTTTCTTTAGCTCTGTACCCCATATTTTAATAGGGTTATTTGGCTCTCTGGAAGCTAACTTCTTGAGTTCTTTGTATATATTGGATATTAGCCCTCTGTCGGATGTAGGGTTGGTGAAGATCTTTTCCCAATTTGTTGGTTGCCATTTGTCCTTTTGACAGTGCCCTTTGCTTTACAGAGACTTTGTAATTTTATGAGGTCCCATTTGTCAATTCTTGATCTTAGAGCATAAGCTATTGGTGTTTTTTCAGGAACTTTACCCCTGTGCCCATGTCCTCAAGGATCTTCCCCAGTTTCTTTTCTATTAATTTCAGTGTGTCTTGTTTTATGTGGAGGTCCTTGATCCATTTGGAGTTGAGCTTAGTACAAGGAGATAAGAATGGATCAATTCCCATTCTTGTTTTTCAAACACATTTTAAATTTCTTCACCTTAATTTGAAAGTATCCTCAATTAAGCCACATCAATTTTATTAATATATAAATGTTAGTGTACATTTTATAATATTTATACTATTCTAGTGGCAAAATATAAGGTATGAATAAAATATGGGTGCAAATTAAATTACAATGGTAACCTAAAGGAAAAGGGCTTGGATGGTTATATGACAAATTTCTATTATGGCGCATAATCTACAAAAAGTATCAACAAAATAATAACCTATTTAATACATTTTATTTTATTTTATTATTTATCAGATATTTTCTAAAATAAACAAATAAATAAATTTCAATTGACAATACATGGCATCATGGAAAATTTCGAACTTCAAACATAAAATGAACATTTAGAACACTTTTGTTTGATATTTGATCCTCTCAGCTTCATGATATTTAACTAGTTTTCTGCACAAACGGCATCTTATTGGAATCTGTAGGGAAATACGTCAAAGTTTGTCATGACTTTATGAAATAAAACATGGGTATTTTCCAAATCATTGGTACTTTGTTATTAAATAATATGTGAGTTAAATGTGCATTCACATTTCTTCACATAGTGAATATTAATAGAGTTACAGAATGAAAAGCAAATTTGCCTTGTTTCACATAACAATGCAGCTAATCATGACCATCAATCAAAAATTTGGAATTATATATCAAGGACTATCTACTTACATGCAAGGATCATTCAATGTTTTCCCCTTTTAAGTTCCCATCTTTAAGCATACATTTAATTAGTTCTCAATATGTTAAAAACCATAACTACTCTTGACAGATATTGTTAAATCAAATTTCCTTTTCTTATATATCAATGTAACTGTAAAATAGGATCAGTATTTTTACCATTTCAAAATATTATTTTATATATTAGATAAAAATGTCATAATGTATAGAATGTATTTTGATTATCCATTACCCTAGTTCCCCTCTTCAATTCCTCTCAGGCTTCTTCAACACCTACATCTCCTTTCCAACTTCATGTCCACCTTCTTCTTCTCCTTCTCCTCCTCCTCCTTCTTCCTGTAATAATGTACTAATTCTAATTTGTGTTGTCCATATGTACACATGGGTGTGTAGCTAACACACATGGGTGTGTAACTGTGGGTATACTCACAAATAAAATTGACACTTCCCAAGTTGTCATCAAGTGCCAATATACCTTCAGCTAAGGTAAGAACTTAGCATATCCCTACCCCATCCCCCATTCATGTTGGAATTTGTGACTAGCTTGATCTTGTTGAGGACTTATCAAGATAATTACAGCTGCTGTAAATTCAGGTGTGCAACATCAATTTCATGGCCAATAGACAGTGTTTCACAACACTTCTCCTTAACTTTCTACTACATATTCTTTCTGTATTCTATTGTACAATCTTTCTTGCACCTTGAGTGCAGGGGATAGAGGTTGATGTAAATGTCCTACCTACAGCTGAGTGCTCACATTGACTTACTTTCAGCACTTTAAGCAGTTATAGCTCTCTGCATGAGGCATCATAAACTGGCCAAAGAAGCTTTTCTGTGGCATGTTGAGAGCAGCACAAATCTATGTTTATTAAGTATATTGACAACATGACCATTTGGAATTTTTTTTAAGTTTATAAAAAAAAATAAGCACCTTCTTTGCTGGCTATCTTTAATGGTATAAGAGGGAGCTACACCAGCAGTTAGTGGGGAGAAAAAGGCATCAGTGGTACTGTGTAGTGCTGGATCCTGTATGCTACAGGGCTGGCCTGATAGGCAATTTGTGTCTATTGGTGAAGTAGTGGTATGAGCATTGTAACAGTACTCACTTGCTTTCTGGTTGGATTTGAAGCCTGTTCCATGGATGAACAGGCTTCTTGATTCTATAAACCAGGTGATACCCAAGATGTTGGAGGCCCTAGGGCCCAGGGGGGAGCCTATTGTTCTTACGACTTTAACAGCAGTTATTGTGCATAAATATATGGATATAAGTTGACACACAGTGCATTCATTATGGCCAATGATGATTTTAAATACATGAAAACCATGTTATGGAAACATCTTGGGCTTTGATTTATAAGAGATTTATTCCACATGAACAGAAACGTCTTCCCTTATTTGTACTGGATTGAATTTATCCCACTTCAACTGTGAAAACAGAGCTGTGTTCCCAATGTTTGGCCATCACTAATTAGCAAGAAGTGATCAGGAGTGGCATTACAAGGCATGTGATGTTTTTTCACCCTGTGTAATGGCTGGATTTATCAATGAAAGACAATCTAAAACCATCTGGAATGAGAGTCTTAGTGAGGGATTGTTGATACCACAGTAGCCTATAAGCATTCTCTGAAGGTTTGCTTTAAGGAAGTTAATTGATATATGAAAGTGGAGAAATTATGCGCAGACAAGCAAGCATGTGAACATATGCAGATTTATTTATCTCCACACGTGCATATGGATCTAATGTCATTAGTTGTTTATTGCCTTCCCTGGAATCATGGACTGTAAATAGAACTGTAAACTGAAATATAAACCCTTCCTTCCTTAAGTTGCCTTTTGTCAATGTGTCTTTATCATGGCAATTAGAATAAAACTAGACCCTGATCTTGAAGTTCTGTGAGAATGTACATTTCTAAACTACCCCTGAGGCACTTTAGGATCCCTCAGACTGCAGAACGGAAATCCAGGCCACACTGCAGAATTTGTTCTTCTTCTCACATCCTCTCTTCAGCTGCAATTCACCTACATCAGCAGCCCACCTTTGTCCCACACAGCCAGGCTCACTCCAGTTTCCTACATAATGATCCTCTGTATCAGTCACGTGTCTGCCATGCTGCATAGATTCTTTCTTATGGCTGCTGTCTCCAACTTTACATTCACCCATGTTCTTCTCTACTCTCCATGGTTTTGCTTAGTCCAGGAAAGCTCGGCGAGCTGTGCTCCAGACCTTTCATCTGTAAACTTTGAACCTCTTTGAGAGTCCTCCCTTGAGGACTCTCTTCTAGCCTTGCTGAATATTTACCCTCAGAATGGCTGACAGTGATGATTTGGAATATTCCTTTCATTACATTTTCCTCAACTTAAATTTATTGTGTGGTTTTTGACATCTGGCTGGACTCAGACATCTCAATAATTTCTGCACCAGTGAGAAGTGTCTAAAACCAGGGGGTTGGAAACTGACTGCTGCAGTGACCTTAGACACAGGGAATAATGACCACTGCGTAGAGGCACAGGTACAGGGCATAATTTGAAGTCTCTATCCTACAATAAATTCACCCTATCTCACAGAGGCCTGAAGAGTCAAATGTTTTCTAAAACAATTTGCTTTGGATTTGGGGGTTTTAGAAATCTCTTTTATTTTTATGGTTTTGTTTAATTAAACTTGCTTGGATGGTGGGAGATTGTAAAAAAAGAGGTGCTTATGTTTTCTCCTTTGAGATGACACATACAAATTAATGGCACTGTTACTCCTGGAACAGACTATCATCTCATATCTGTATAATTCCAATTACATCTGAACTGGTGACCAGTTCTACTCTTGCAATAAAATTATGGGTGGAAGTCTAATAAATCAGACAATGTTGCTAAGATATGAAAATAATGTCACTCCTTTACTCAAATCCATTGCTTCTGAACATGCAGAGGTAAAAAGCCAGATCTTCACAATTGGCTTAAGATTTTCTGCACAATCTGCCTCCATTGACTTTATTTCAGCATCATTTGGTACTTTACAGTGACACCATCTGTTCCAGCATACTGGCCTCCTTGAAAACGAGAGGTATGATATATGTCACTTTTCTGACACTGGATGGCTAGAGGCCTTTTTATTCAGAACTGTATTTATTCTTACAAATATATGGCAGGATAATCCTTGAAAGATACTAGTTATTGAATTTTTTATGTGGGAGTAAGAATAGTATGAACTGAAATGGACAGAGAAACTGCGATTGCTCCTAAGACCATCTTTCCTCTGAAATGACTCCTAATCTCTGCATGTCTTAAAGTACAAGATTTTTTTTAGTCTATCCTCTAGGAGAGATGCTAGTCTTTTGCTTTAAAGTTATATTCCCAAAACCATGTCAGAATTAAACCATAAATTTGAGCTCAGTGGAGTCATACATCCAACTAATTAAACCCCTATTATCACTATGTTAGCTATCTCCACGACATAGTTCAGTTTTGACAACAGTTGTGTGATTGGTAGTTTCACATTCAAGTCTTATGGTTTCTGAGAAAAATACCCTAGGCTGTCAGAATATTTTTAATCTGATTAAGCTTATATATTTTAAACTGGTTAGTTGGGTTTTAACACCTAGATAAGTTTGAATGAGTATAGCATATTTTTGTGCCCTTTCTATTGAACTACAGGGTCTATGTATTAGTCTCCCTGAAACTCAATTTATTTCAGAACATCTTTAAACATGAAGGTGGGCCAGAAGTGATTACACGAACATGAGGTTCTTTTTTTTTTAATGTGCTCAGTTAGAGATAAATTATTAGTCATCAAGAGTAATTAAAAGGGAGTGAAATAAAGTGAAGTCATTAAACAAAATAAAGATCAGAACAAAGCTTCATCAAAATGCAAACATTTAAAATATGTTATTAGATTTCAGGCTTAGTCTTCAGCAGATATGCAGAGGCTTTACATGGGCTTAAAGGAACAGCGAGGGCACTCTAGTTGGAAGCTGAAAGAGTTTAAATTCTTGTTAATTTGTGAGAGAGAGCTAAATACAACTGGCACCTGGCACTTCCAACTGGACTTGGTAGGTTGGACATCAGAGCTAACAAAACAATATATCTGGCCAAGGAAATTTCCAGGCAAACATTCAAAATACTTCTTGCTTTCCTGTAGCTTTGTAGTGCATGGTTAGAATAGAGATGAAGGAGTCAGAGAACACCTTTTTAATTTTGGACAGAATTTAGTTATGATACTATAGAGGCAAGATTTAATGGCTTTAAAAGGTAATAACTCATTCATAGTGAATGAGTAGTATTCTGGCAGAAGCAAACATCAAGACAGTTAACCCCAACAGACAAGGAAGTGGACAGATCTGTGAGATATAGAGAGAAAGGAGCCTTAGAGTTGGATAGCTGGTATACTACAGCCCAGCCCATAGTGGGTGGTGCCAGCCCTAAGCTGGTTGTCATGGGTTCTATAAGTAAGCAAGCAGATCAAGCCAGAGGAAGCAGTTAAGTAAACAGCATCCCTCCATGGCCTCTGCATCAGCTTCTGCCTCCATATTCCTGCCCTGTGCGAGTTCCTATCCTGACTTCCTTTGGTGATGAACAGTAGTGTGGAAGTATAAGCTGGATAAACCCTTTCCTCCCCAGCTTGCTTTTGGCCATGATGTTTTGTGCAGAAATACAAACCCTGACTAAGACAGAAAGATTATAATTGTCCTTCAGGAGTCAAGACTGCAGTGCAAACATGTAGTAATTCACAATAAAGCGCTGTCATCAATTGTCAATTCTTCTTGTCATAGAAGACTTAGGTCACCAATTTATTTTTAGACATTATAGGCCATTGTTTTCCCTTCAGACATTTACTCTTGCTCAGCTCGCAACTCCACTATGGTTCCCATGAGCCTCCTTGCCCAGGGCAGGTTAGAGGGAGATGGTTAGTGGAAAGAACAGCAACAGGATCAAGGCAAGTTACTATAGAGCAATTAGTGATGACTATCCTGCGCTTTCTCTGCTCTTCCTTTCACTCTTAAGTATTCATTGGTTCGTGGTTGACTAAGGGCTGAAATTTGCTTTGCATGAAGAACTGAGCCCTTGGCAAGTAAACTATCCTCAGATGAGAAATTCTGCCTGTGTTAATTCTGTTACAAGGAGGCAAACAAACAAACAAACAAACAAACACACAAATGCCGGTGGATGAAGCAACCATCAATCAAATATTTGTTCAGTTGACAGAGCGCAGAGTTGATTGTAGAATATCATGGGAATATCTTACTTGGCTGACGAATGGCATGACTATGGTAATGAAAGCAATGAGTAAGCTCAGGAGCACAAGTGCACACATAATAAGGCAGAGCAAGGCACTACTAACTATGCATGCACATCAACAATACAGATCAGTCTCGTTTGCCAATATGGCTCTTTGAG
Organism: Apodemus agrarius; assembly: GCA_964023405.1. NCBI lineage: Eukaryota > Metazoa > Chordata > Mammalia > Rodentia > Muridae > Apodemus > Apodemus agrarius. The sequence continues at coordinate 141,791,634 of OZ030008.1, forward strand.
ATGAAGAACGGGCTGCTGGGGATAATCCAACTTCATTGCTGCAAAGCTGATCACTGGGTTTCCATTCAATTCTCTCTGCCTCTCTACAAAGGAAAATCATTCCATCATCTACTCAGGACAATTCTTGCTAGCAAACTCGTAATTCATTTACAAAATAATATTAACCTATCCTTTTATAAATGAACGTGTATCTAGGGAAATGATTCAGCAGTGAATGGTTCATAATCCCCTATAATTCCATTTTCAGGAAACCTGACATACTCTTCTGGCCTCTAAAGCCATTACATTCAAATGCACAAGCCAGCCCCTATACACACATCTTGCACACATGCACACACACATACACACACACACACACACACACACACACACACACGCAACAGACTCATAGATGCATACACATATACTTATGCACATAATTAAACACAAAGTAAAAATAGATCTTTCAAGTGAATGAGCTACCAAAGAATCCCACTTAGATGTATATGACATGCTGTCATGTATAAGAACAAATGTCAGACATATTTATCCCTGCTTTGAACCATATCTAAATCTTCACACATCTCGGTGATCTTCAGTTGATGCAAGTTCATGTTTGCATCTGCTCTTTTCTTTCCTACAAGCTCTGGCAGGGCTCTCACAGCTCTGAGATTTACATTTGGTACTTTATTTTTATTGATTTTATACACTGTTCAAAATACTTGGCTTTCCAATGCACTTTTCATACATGTATGCCTTTGTATTGTATTTATTTCATTTATAGTATCTTCTCTCATCGTGCCTTCACTTCTCTTATGACTACCTTCCAGCCCTGCAAACAGTCCCCTTTTTTGCTTTTATTTCACACACATACACACACACACACACACACACACACACACACACACACACACTTAAGAAAAATATGCAATATTATCTTCATTCATCCTTTATCCTCATTTCCCCTCTCTCTTCTTTTTCTTTCTTCTCTACACTCATAGTCCCCCTTCTACTTATCTATCATATATATGGGCATTTATTCACTCACATATTTATCTGTTTATATTCAAAACTCAACTTTCCATATGAGAATCTCAGCCTATCTCATTTTTTCCTTGATATAATGATCTTCAGTTCCTGCCATTTATATGCAAATGAAATAATTTCATTCTTTGTATAGCTGAATGAAACCCCATTGTGTATATATTCTGTGATTCTTTTATTGTAGGCTGATTCATTGCTTTGGCTTTGGCTGATTAATTCAGGGTTAGACACAGCAGACTGCTATAATGTGTTGACTGAGAGTAGTAGATTCTTCTTCCTCTTCTACAGTGGTGAAGTCACTGCATAAATGGTCAAAGGGCTGAGATTAAGTGACCGTGGAATGTTGACCTATAAATGAGACATCTATAACTTTAAGATACTCTCTAAGGTAAAGAGCAGAAAGAATGTGAGGACTGGAGAAAGGTAGTAGTGATATGGAACAGTAACTTTTGGCCATTGCAAGGTAGTTGCAGTATTAAACTCATACCGCCAATGATTACCTAACTAAGGTCTGTAAATGGTTGAGGCTGTCAGTACCCTGACATGGAAGAGAGAAGAGCCCATGTGGCTTCACTGCAAATAAATATTTGCAGTGACTGGAGCATTTATTTGCAGTGACTGGTTGATAGGAGGGAGGGAGGGAGAGAGAGAGAGAGAGAGAGAGAGAGAGAGAGAGAGAGAGAGAGAGAGAGAGATTCTTTAACTGCTGTAGCCACTGATAAAGTGCTCATGTACTAGTAAACAAACTGTAACTCATGCACTCATACTCATGCTCATGTAAATAATTCTGGTGAAACTCATTCACACAGGTATACACATATACACACACACAAACACACACATGCACACACACACACACACATATTCAAAGGGAGAGGCAGTTGAGAAGAGGAAGAGGGTCAGAGTAGAAGGGTGACAAGAGAGTAAGACAATAACATGGACTGCTTATTAATTTAATTGAAATGCATTATGTGTATGCATGAAAATTGGCTTTTAACTAGATCTATAGTAATATATTTGATTTCTGTCTTGCAGAATGGGCATCAAATCCAATCAGAAAATGGTTGGTCAACCCTGTATTAGACTTTCCACTATTTCACAAACAGGCATGGCCTAGTCAGTAGTATTGTACCCAGGACCCATAGCTGAGTAGGAATGATGTAACATTTCTCATCCAGCAACCTACTTAGTAACTTTTCACACTGATACCTGCTGTTCTTCTGTGTCTTGTGAACAGGGCATGTGGTGCCCTCAGGGTTGTAGATGCCATCTTAACATCTAGTACTGGTGAACAGATAACAACAGTAGAAACTGTCAGTATTTGGGGGGGGAAGGGTCCTGAGGTACTCTTTGACCAATAACTCAGGGAAGCAGCTTACTCCTTTGAATTGACATTTTATATAGTAAGCAGAGCATCTTTATTTTCTATCTACTGAATTGTTTTAGTTATTTGAAGCCTTCAAAAAGCTGTTGCCTATACCCATGCCCTAAAGTCTTTGCTGGTATGTGTGTATGTGTATGTGCATGTGTGTGTGTGTGTGTGTGTGTGTGTGTGTTTGTGTGTGTGTGTGTGCATGTATTTGTGTTTGTGCATTTGTTCTCTATCAACCTCTTACATTAAGGTTTTTGACATATTTGACAACCATCAATAAGCTAACTCTTGAAGGAGGAGGCCATAGTATATGCCTGTCTTGATTTTTAGAGCAGATCAATATATATATATATATATATATATATATATATATATATATATATATATATATATATATATATATATCCATCTATGGCCAGAAATAGATTCCATTTCTTTGACCAGAAAAAAAATAGTTTTTGTTAATATGCATCAGCAGAGCACTCATGTCCATGTTTATTTAACTTCAAGACTACTGTAGTAGTATTTCCACACCAGCCAAGAGTCTTCAAAATTATTTCAGAGTTTGAATTTGAAGACTAAATATAACTAATTTTTATAATAACATTAGAAAATTCAAATTCCAAAGCTGTTTACCAGAAGTAATTGATACCTAGACAGATATTTTGGTGCCACAGTCATGCATAGACTATAGCAGTGGGTCTCGTGCAAGAGGAGGGAAGGAACTAGTGCTACCTTCGGTATTTATAGCTTCTGACCAAAGCACATCCAAAGACATTTTCTGCTTCTAGGAGGGAGAAAAAGTGTTACTATTCATTTTTATAATCTCTGTCCCTAAATTTTTTAGCAAAATCCTCTTTTCTGCCCACATCAATCTCATCTAGATCCACAGTGAATAGAATAGAGCTAAATGATATGAAAATGTGAAGTTTGACACATTAAAAAAAGTGCTTGAGCAAGATAAAGTTGTAAGATAAGGAGATATAGGAACCAGAAATGAATTATTATTAAAAATATTAACACCACTAAAGAGAAACCCCAGTCTTCCCTATGATAATAGGGGCATTAAGGATAAGATCTCATGCATTGAATGAGTGATAAATCTTATATAATGTAAATGCAATCAAAAGCAAGAGCTTAAATGGATAATGTAGCTTCGGGTATTCCTGGTTCAAAAATAATTACAAAAGGGAAAATGCACCCAAAGAGTGCTGAACTGCAGTCCAATGGGGCAGGCACGCTTTGGAGCAGGCAGCAGAACATGGCAGCACAGTCCACATGATAATGGGCATTGATGAAACAAGAATTTGTTGAATATTTTTCACCATGGCATCTTAAGCCTTGTGAAGTCACCCAGTGTGTGGCAGAGTTGGAGTCCCTGCCAATAAGCCCTAGAAAAACCTGTAAAAGTGAGGTCAAAGTCATCAAGAACACAGTAAGCACAGAATGGAGACAACCCAAGCAGTAAGCTGTGCATACTCCAGGTGACAAAGCAGAAGGGGAGAAGTATCAATAGTAATTTTGAGCACTGGGCATTCCACCTAAACTGTGGCCATGACATATAGAGGTGTGGGAACTATGGTTTGCACACATAGATCCCAATCTTGGTTGATCCCATCTTCTCTAATTCTTCCATTTTGAATTCAGATAGCTGCTGCCTGCCACTTAATGTATTGCAACCATGAAAACTGTAATGTTTTGGTTTTTGTTGTTGTTTGTTTGTTTGTTTGTTTGTTTTTGAGACAGGGTTTCTCTGTATAGTCCTGGATGTCGTGGAACTCACTCTGTAGACCAGGCTGGCCTCGAACTCAGAAATCTGCCTTCTTCTGCCTCCCAAGTGCTGGGATTACAGGCGTGCACCACCACGCCTGGCTTTGTTTGTTTGTTTTTTGTTTTCTTAATGTTATAGGGGTTTTCAGTGAAGATATTTCCTTAAGTCTCAGAATCAAATTTGGAATTTTCACTGTAGAATATTTTTCATATTGATTTATTGATTTAGTTGCATGGTGTGGGGTTAAGCCATGGCTTTCCTATGAAACTCAGAGGACAACTATCAGGAGTTCTAGTCTTCCACAGTGCAAATTCTGGGGCTTGGAATCATTTTGCCAGGCACAGTGGCAGGTTTCTTTACCCACCAATCTCACTGGCACCTACAGACTTTGTACTTATGAACAATATTGGGACTGATGCGGACTACAAGGTTATTGCAAATTAGAATGAATGCATATTGAACCATGAGATCTTGAAGTCTTGAAGACCTAGGGGCAGAACATTGCTTGAATATGAAATGCCTTTCATATGCTCATATATTTAAACACTTGGCCTCTAGAAGGTCACATTCTTTGGAAAGACTTGAAATCTTTACAAGGTGAAGCCTCACTAGGAAAGTAGGTCACTGGATAAACATGAGACATGTAGCCCCACTCTCTGTTTACTTTCTGCTTCCTAATAATTGATGTAATGAGACCAACTTTCTTCTATTCCTGCTGTCATGCATTTTTTTTCTGTGATTTAATGTAAACCCTTGAATTAGAAACCAAAATAAATTCTTCTTCACAGAAAATTTACAACAGAGGAATCTTGAATGACTGAGAAGCACTTAAAAAAGTGTTTAAAGTCCTTAGTGATGAAGGAAATTCAAATCAAAATGATCCTGAGATTTCACCTTACACCAATCAGAATGGCTAAGATCAAAAGCTCAGATGACCACATATGTCAGAGAGGATATGGAGAAAGAGGAACACTCCTCCTATGTTGATGGGATTGCAAACTGGAACAACCACTCTGGAAATAAATCTGGAGATTTATCAGGAAATTGGAAATAGTTCTACCTGAAGACCCAGATATACTACTTTTGGGGATGTACCCAAAAGATGTCCCACCTTGCAAAATGGAGCATGTGTTCTACTATGTTCTTGGTTGCCTTATTTGTGATATCCAGAAGCTTGCAACAATCCAGATGTCCCACAAGGGAAGAATGGATGCGAAATTTTGGTTCATTTACACAATAGGATACTACACAGCTATTAAGGATGAGAAGATCTGGAGTTTTGGAGGCAAATGGATGGAACAAAAAAATATCATCATGTGTGAAGTAACTCAGACCCAAAAGGACATGCATGATATGCACTCACTAATATGTGGATATTAGCCAAAACAAAACAAAACAAAACAAAACAAAACACAACAACAAAAAAACAAACAGAATACTCAGTATACAATCCATAGAATTCAAGAAGGTTAACAAGCTGAAGGACCCAGATGAGGGTGCCCCAATCCCACTTGTAGTGAGAGGAAAACAATCAAGTGGAGCAGAGGGAGTGAGGGACCCAGGGTGGGAAAAAGGGACAGGGAGGGGGAAAGGGGAAGATGATCAGGTATGGAGGGGAGTAGGACTGAAACCCTGACAGTCAGGAGAAAGAACGGAAACTGGTAACCTCAGGAGGTAGGAGGAGGTGAAGGGGACTCTCTATAATGTGCCAGTACCTGAGACCTGGGAGGTGAGTGACTCTCAGGCTCAAAGGAAGGGACTTTACATGAAATGCTCTACAGTGGGGAGAGGGAACCTATAGAGTCCATCTCTAATATGAAGACAGAGCATCAAATCAAAGATTGAGGTTGCCATCCCACAGTCAAAAATCTCTGACCAAGAATTGTTCCAGTCTTAAAGAACTGCCTTGTCAAAATGGAGAGGAATTGGAGGGAAATGAAATCCAATGACAGGCCCAAATTGGGACACAGGTCAAGGAGAGGCCCCAAGGCCTGACACTATTACTGATGCTATCGTGTGCTGACATAAAGGAGTCTAACCTGGCTTCCCTCTCAGAGGCACAACAAGCAGCTCAAACAATCAGATGCAGATACTCACACCCAACCAATCAACAGAGGCTGGAGATCCCTGTGGTTCAAACAGGGAAAAGCTGGAAGATGCTAAGGAAATGGGTGACCCCATAAGAAGAATAGCATTCTCAACTAACCTGGACCTTTGAGCCCTATCACAAATTAAGCCACCAATCAGGCAACATATACCAGGTGATATGAAGCTCCTAAGACATATACAGCAGAGGACTTCCTGGTCTGTCCTCAGTGAGAGAAGATGCACCTAATCCTTGAGAGACTTAAGGCTCCAGGGAGTGAGGAGGTCTGGTGGGGTGATGATAGTAGGGTGGGGACATCCTCTTGGAGATAGAGGTGGAATGGTATAGGATGAAGTACAGTCAGAGGGTAGACCTGGAGGGAGATATAGACTGGATTGTAAAAAATGATTTAGTAGTAGTAATAATAATAATAATAATAATAATAATAATAGAAATCAGACAAAAACAAACAAAAAAGAAAAACAATTCATGTTGTAGTGATTCCCCTACCATAAGATTATTTTGTTGCTAATTTATAACTGTAATTTTGCTACTGTTATAAATTGCAATGTAAATATATGATATGCTGGAAATCTGATATGTGACCTCTCTCAAAGAGGTTTGTGACCCACAGGTTAAGAACCACTGGTTTGGAGCATGGTAGTTATTAGGGTATAGGGGAGATAGGAGAGATTCATGTATGGGTTTGATATATCTACTTTGTATCTTGCTATTTTTTTCAGAAGGTTTTAACAAAGTATAAACATTTTCTGATGGGAATCTTATCATCTTTATATTCCGTGTCATATCATCAGTAAAATATAGAGTTATACTTGTTTCTTTCATACTTGCTTTCACTTTATTTATTTCTCTTGCCTTACTGCCCTTTCTATGAATTCAAGAATAATACTGAATAAAGATTAAACAAAGTGGACACGGTTGTCTCACAACTGAGTTTTGTGGGACGGCTTTGAATATCCTTTCTGGCTAGTATGATGTTGCTTATGTATTTGCCATGTATACACTTTATGTGTTGTGGTGTCCTCCTTTTATTCAGGACTTCAATCCTGAATGGGCTTTGTCACAGGTCTTTTCTGCATCTATTGAAATAGCTATGTGAATACCATCCTTGAGTTCTTGTGATATCTTGAAAATTACATGTATTTACACTGAATGTGTACAAGGGAGTTGTAAAAATCCAACTGATAAGCAAATCCCATATAGAATACTTCCAACTCAGGAAGGAAAGATACATGAAAATATCAAGGAGACATTATTCCCCTAAGAATTACTAATTTGACAGTAGTTGCCTTAAAATGAAATTAAGTAATTAAAACTACTGAAAAAAATGAAAATATGTGTGGGTAACAAAAAAAATCTAAGAGGACATGAATAAGTTCCTGAACTTATTAGAAGAGAGTTGATTGACATGGATATCAATTCAGAATACAGTATTGAATTAAATAAACACATACTGAATGCCAGGCTTGACGGCATACACCAATAATCTCAGAATTTAAGCTGCAGAGGCAAGCAAATCTCATTGAATTTGAGGCCAGTCTTGTCTATATAGTGAATTCCAAGAATGCCAGGGATACATAGAAAGATTTTGTCTCAAAATAAATAAATAAACAAACAAATAAATAATATTAGAAATAGTAAATATAAAATGGAAAAATAAATGCACATTGAAAACCCTCAAATCAAAATTGTGTAAATGAAAGTGAAATAAGTGCGCAAACAGCAGGCACTGTGGACGCAGTGAGCGGCTGGAATCAGGTGCTTGGCCAGAGTTATAGCTTAGCTTAGCTCTGCAGGAGATCCGGGCACAGAAAGCTCAGCTACGGGTGCAGACTACCGGCCGGGACCAGCTCTCTGAGCAGACTAGCAGCAAGGGGCCACCCCACCAGGCCGCCTCTGGGCACAGCTCGGAACTCTAGCAGCTGGAGTCAGGGGCCTGGACCCAGAGTGAGCATAGTCCAGCACAGACAAAGCAGCCAGAAGGGAGCAGCAGAGCCGGGTACCAGCAGCTCAGCCAAGGTCACGCGGTGCCTTCAGCTGGGGCAGCCATCTTGCCCCAGACCCCCGCGCGCAAACAGCGGGCACACTGGACTCAGTGAGCAGCTGGAATCAGGTGCGTGGCCAGAGTTATAGCTTAGCTTAGCTCTGCAGGAGATCCGGGCACAGAAAGCTCAGCTACGGGTGCAGACTACCGGACGGGACCAGCTCCTCTGAGCAGACTAGCAGCGAGGGGCCACAGGGCCGCCTCGGGTCACAGCTCGGAACTCTAGCAGCTGGAGTCAGGGGCCTGGACTCAGAGCAAGCATAGTCCAGCACAGACAAGCTGCCAGAAGGGATCTGTCTCCTGGGGACAGGCGTGCTGTGCTTTCAGCAGGGTGCCATCTACAATAAGACCAACTAATGCCAGAGATAAAGAGATGGCAAAAGGCAAACATAGGAACGTTATTAACAGAAATCAAGGCAATATGCCACCATCTGAACCCAATTCGCCAACCACAGCAAGTCCAGGATACCCCAGCACACCAGAAAAACAAGAGTTAGATATAAAAGCACAGGTCATGATGCTCCTAGAGGAACACAAAAAAGACATAAACAAATCTCTTAAAGAAATACAGGGGAACATCAATAGGGTAGAAGCTCTTACAATCCAAACACAAAAGACACTTAAAGAACTCCAGGAGAATATGGGCCATCAGACAGAAACCAATAAAGAGGAAATGAGAAAATCAGTTAAAGAAATGCAGGAGAACTTGAAACAACAGGCAGAAGTCATGAAAGAGGGAGCACAAAAATATATTAAAGAATTACATGAAAACACAAACAAACAAATGATGGAACTGAGCAAAACCATCCAAGATCTGAACACAGAGGTAGAAACAACTAAGAAATCACAAAAGGAGGCAACCTTGGAGATAGAAAACCTTGGGAAGAAATCAGGGGTCGTAGATGCAAACATAAACAACAGAATACAAGAGATAGAAATAAGAATCTCTGATGCTGAAGATAACATAGTAACCATTGACTCCACAGTCAAAGAAAACGCAAAATCCAAAAGGCTTGTAACCCAAAACATCCAGGAAATCCAGGACACAATGAGAAGACCAAACCTAAGGATTATAGGGATAGATGAGAGTGAAGATCTACAACTTAAAGGGCCAGCAAATATCTTTAACAAAATTATGGAAGAAAACTTTCCTAACTTAAAGAGAGAGATGCCCATGAATATACAAGAAGCCTACAGAACTCCAAACAGACTGGACCAGAACAGAAATACCTCCCGTCACATAATAATCAAAACCCCAAATGTACTAAACAAAGAAAGAATATTAAAGGCAGTAAGAGAAAAGGGCCAAGTAACATATAAAGGAAGACCTATCAGAATCACACCAGACTTCTCTCCAGAAACCATGAAAGCTAGAAGATCCTGGGCAGACCTCATGCAAACCCTAAGAGAAAACAAATGTCAGCCAAGACTACTATACCCAGCAAAACTCTCAATCAACATAGATGGAGAAATCAAAATATTCCATGACAGGACCAAATTTACACAATATCTTTCCACTAACCCAGCTCTACAAAGGATAATAGGAGGAAAACTCCAACACAAGGAAGGGAATGACACCCAAGAAAAAGCAAGACAGTAAACTTCTTCCATCAAACTCAAAGGAAGATAACTACTCAAAAACAAAAATAACATCAAAAATGTCAGGAAGTAATCTCTATTCCTTAATATCTCTTAACATCAATGGACTCAACTCCCCAATAAAAAGACATAGACTAACAGACTGGATATGGAAACAGGACCCTACATTTTGCTGCTTACAGGAAACACACCTCAGAGTCAAAGACAAACACTACCTTAGAGTAAAAGGATGGAAGACAATTTTGCAAGCAAATGGTCACAGGAAGCAAGCTGGAGTAGCCATTTTAATATCAGATAAAATTCACTTTCAACCCAAAGTCATCAAAAGAGACACAGAAGGTCACTTCCTGCTAGTCAAAGGAAGAATCCACCAAGAGGAACTCACAATTCTAAACATCTACGCTCCAAATGTAAGGGCACCCTCATTTGTAAAAGAAACCTTACTAAAGCTCAAAGCACACATTGCACCTAACACAATGATTGTGGGGGACCTCAATACTCCACTATCTACAGTGGACTGACCAGGAAAAAAGAAACTAAACAGAGACACGGAGAAACTCATCAAAACTTTGGAGCAATTGGATTTAACAGATATATATAGAACATTTCACCCTAAAGCAAAAGACTATACCTTTTTCTCAGCCCCTCAGGGTACCTTCTCCAAAATCGACCATATAATTGGACACAAGACAGATCTCAACAAATATAAAAAGATCGAACTAATCCCATGCCTCTTATCAGATCAACATGGAGTAAGAGTGTTCTTCAATAGCAACAAAAACAACAGAAAATCCCCATACGCTTGGAGGCTGAACAATATTCTACTCAATGATAACTTAGTCCAGGAAGAAATAAAGAAAGAAATCTAAGAATTCTTAGAACTTAATGAAAATGAAGGCACAACATACCCAAATCTATGGGACACAATGAAAGCAGTGCTTAGAGGAAAACTCATAGCCCTGAGTGTCTCCAAAAAGAAACAGGAGAGAGCATATACTAGCAACTTAATGGCGCACTTGAAAGCTCTGGAACAAAAAGAAGCAATTTCACCCAGGAGGAGTAGAAGACAGGAAATCATCAAACTCAGGGCTGAAATCAATCAAGTTGAAACAAAGAGAACCATACAAAGAATCAACAAAACCAGGAGCTGGTTCTTTGAGAAGATCAACAAGATAGATAAACCCCTAGCCCGACTTACTAAAGGGCACAGAGACAGTATTCAATTTAACAAAATTAGAAATGAAAAGGGAGATATAACAACAGAAACTGAGGAAATTCAAAAAATCATCAGATCCTACTACAAAAACCTATACTCAACACAACTGGAGAATCTGGAGGAAATGGACAATTTCCTCGACAGTTACCAAATACCAAAATTAAACCAGGATCAAATAGATCGTCTAAACAGACCCATAACCCCCAAAGAAATAGAAGGGGTCATAGACAGTCTTCCAACCAAAAAGAGCACAGGACCAGACGGTTTTAGTGCAGAATTCTATCAGACCTTCAAAGAAGTCCTGATATCGATACTCTTCAAAATATTCCACAAAATAGAAACAGAAGGAACACTACCCAACTCATTCTATGAAGCCACAATTACCCTGATACCAAAACCACACAAAGATCCAACTAAGAAAGAGAACTACAGGCCAATTTCTCTTATGAATATCGATGAAAAAATACTAAACAAAATACTTGCCAACCGAATCCAAGAACACATCAAAACGATCATTCACCATGATCAAGTTGGCTTCATCCCAGGGATGCAGGGATGGTTCAATATACAGAAATCCATCAATGTAATCCACTACATAAACAAACTCAAAGAAAAAAACCACATGGTCATCTCATTGGATGCTGAAAAAGCATTTGACAAAATTCAGCAACCTTTCATGCTAAAGGTCCTAGAAAGAACAGGAATTCAAGGCCCATATCTAAACATAGTAAAAGCAATATACAGCAGACCAGTAGCCAACATCAAGGTAAATGGAGAAAAACTTGAAGCAATCCCTCTAAAATCAGGGACTAGACAAGGCTGTCCCCTCTCACCATATCTCTTCAATATAGTACTTGAGGTACTAGCTAGAGCAATTCGACAACAGAGGGAAGTCAAAGGGATACAAATCGGAAAGGAAGAAGTCAAACTATCACTATTTGCAGATGATATGATAGTTTACTTAAGTGACCCAAAAACCTCCACCAGAGAACTCCTGCAACTGATAAACAACTTCAGCAACGTGGCTGGCTATAAAATCAACTCAAGTAAATCAGTAGCCTTCCTCTACGCGAAGGATAAGCAGGCCGAGAAAGAAATTAGGGAAATGACACCCTTCACAATAGCCACAAATGATATAAAGTATCTTGGAGTGACGCTAACCAAACATGTGAAAGATTTATACAACAAAAACTTCAGGTCTCTGAAGAGGGAAATTGAAGAAGACATCAGAAAATGGGAAAATCTTCCATGCTTGTGGGTTGGCAGGACTAATATAGTCAAAATGGCAATCTTGCCCAAAGCAATATACAGATTCAATGCAATCCCCATCAAAATCCCAACTCAGTTCTTCATAGAGCTAGAAAGAGCAATTCTCAAATTCATCTGGAATAACAAAAAACCCAGGATAGCTAAAACTATCATCAACAGCAAAAGAACTTCTGGGGGAATCAATATCCCGGACCTCAAGCAATATTACAGAGCAGTGGTATTAAAAACTGCATGGTATTGGTTCAGTGACAGGGAAGCGGATCAATGGAATAGGATCGAAGACCCAGAATTGAACCCACACATCTATGGCCAATTGATCTTCGACAAAGGAGCTGAAAACATCCAGTGGAAAATAGATAGCCTTTTCAACAGATGGTGCTGGCTCAACTGGAAGTCAACATGCAGAAGAATGAGAATTGATCCACTCTTATCTCCTTGCTCTAAATTCAACTCCAAGTGGATCAAGGATCTCCACATAAAACCAGACACACTAAAACTAATAGAAAATAAACTGGGGAAGACCCTTGAAGACATAGGCTCAGGGGAAAAATTCCTGAACAGAACACCAATTGCTTATACTCTAAGAACAAGAATAGACAAATGGGACCTCATAAAACTACAAAGTTTCTGTAAGGCAAAAGACACTGTCAAAAGGATAAATCGGCAACCAACAAATTGGGAAAAAATCTTCACCAACCCCACATCCGACAGAGGGCTAATCTCCAATGTATACAAAGAACTCAAGAGGTTAGACCCCAGGAAACCAAATAACCCTATTCAAAAATGGGGTACAGAGCTAAACAGAGACTTTTCACCTGAAGAAATTCGGATGGCTGAGAAACACCTTAAAAAATGTTCAACATCACTAGTCATTAGGGAAATGCAAATTAAAACAACCCTGAGATTTCACCTCACACCAGTCAGAATGGCTAAGATTAAAAACTCAGAAGACATCAGGTGTTGGCGAGGATGTGGAGAAAGAGGAACACTCCTCCACTGCTGGTGGGAATGCAAGCTGGTACAACCACTCTGGAAATCAGTATGGCGGTTCCTCAGAAAACTGGGCGTGATACTTCCAGAGGACCCAGCCATACCACTCCTGGGAATATACCCAGAAGATTCACCAGCATGCAATAAGGATACATGCTCCACTATGTTCATAGCAGCCTTATATATAATAGCCAGAAGCTGGAAAGAACCCAGATGTCCCTCAACAGAGGAATGGATACAAAAAATGTGGTATATATACACAATGGAGTACTATTCAGCCATCAGAAACAATGAATTCATGAAATTCTTAGAGAAATGGATGGAGCTGGAGAATGTCATACTAAGTGAGGTGACCCAGTCTCAAAAGAATACCCATGGTATCCAGTCACTGATAAGTGGATATTAGCCTAGAAACTTGGAACACCAAAGACACAAATCACATATCAAGTGATGTCTCACAAGAAGAAAGGAGTGGACACTGGTGCTAGAATGGACCAAAACATCATTGTGGGAGAGTACAAGAACAGTAAAGTGGGAGGGGGTGGATGCGGGAGCAGGGGGAGGGAAAAGGACATGTGGGACCTTTGGGGGTGGGGAACCAGAAAAAGGGAAATGAATTGTAAATATAGAATATATACAATAAAAAAATAAAATAAAAAAAGAAAGTGAAATAAATTTTGAAATTCAATGGAAAGCCTGAAAAATAGAAAAACCAAACTAAAAGACAGAATATCAGCTTTTAAATAGTGGTAGGTAAATTAGCACATTCTGAAAATGATAAAAATGCAGTTATAAATAGCATGCACATCATGTTAATTTTTGTGATAAATTCAAGATAAATTCTATGCATATGTGCTAAGTTTAAGCATAAGAGGAAGTTTAAGAAAAATGACAAATAATAATATATTCAACAAAAGTATAACAGAAAATGTTTCCAGTCTTGGATAAGAAATGGCCATTCAGACATTTAAAGTGTTAAAATGATAGTATCAATATCTTAGGAATGACTTTTTCTAGGTAAAGCATGAGGTATGTAGGAGAAAGAAAGAATGTTGAAAACTAAAAGGGTCATGAACCAAGTCATATTTAAAGTAAAGCTTTCAGAATAATAGCATATTTCTTTTAGAACTTCAAATATGGCACTTCAGTTTGGGAAAGTTGGGTACATTATGGAAAGTTGATTTTCTGCTCATGTGTTTGGGGTTTTAATTTTATATTGTATTTAAATATCCATTTTACTCATTAGATTTTGGAAATTTTCTTCTAATTTTAGAAAATAAGATGTCTAATGTATATCTTCAATTTTTATTGAAAACAAAATTTTTCATCTAGTTGATTCTTATATATAAATTCTTTATCATATTCCAAATGAGTAGATGTGTTCATAATATATACATAAACATATTTTTAATTTTCTTTTTTAAAATCTGAAAGTATTTTCTCAACTCTTTTCTACTCTAGATAATATTCCTTTCTGAATGATAGAATTCATTTCTGAATTTCTGAATTGACGATACTTTCTACATTTTTTTACACTGTTTTTTTTTCATTTCTGGACTTTCTGTTTGGTTATTTTTCAGAATATTTGTTTCCTTACTGAAATCTTCATTCTTATTAGTCATATACTTATTGATGATATATGCTCATTCAGTTTTTGGACTTTTCATCTCTACTTCTGATTTTCTTCTCCATGGCCCAGATTGATTATTTTAATCATGCTCTTTGGTATCCCCTTGAAGCAAATCAGTGTTTTTATTAGTTTATTTTTTGCATTATCCTCTGGATTTTTTCCCTTCAATATCTGAAAATTCTTGCCTTGGTTTTTCATGTTTCTTTTTTTATGTTTATGTTTTATGCTGTGAGTTGAGCATCTGTTGGCACTGATTTCTTGTGCATCCAATTTTGTGTCTGGTGTGTAAATGTCTTCTCAGTAAACAGCCTATTTTTAGGGGATTGATGTTGAATACCATTCGGGGATGAGAAAACAACTTCCTGTAAGGACCTATACTTCTTGACTATTTTTCATGAGTTTCCCATGCCTCACCCTGTGGTGTCAATGTTTCCTGGCAACAACCTTCATAGTCAGAGAGTGATAAAATTGCAATCTCCACTACAGACCAGGCTTGCCAGATGTCATTGTCCTGGTGATTAATCTTTTCACATTTTTGTCCCTGAACACAAGAAGTCACAAGTTCTTGTAATTGCCTAATGATATATCTCATCATTTCATAATATTTTGTTTGAGTAATTAATTAAGTTATATTTTAGGTTATTCTTTTATCCTCTATGCTCAAGCAATAGGCACTAGGTCTCATAGTCAACAATAATCTGTCAAAACTCTCAATTGCTGTAAGTTCCCAGTTCCAGAGACAGAAAATTAGGAATCTCAGAGTGTGTCAAGAACAATATAGTACTTTCTTTAGTATTAGTTTTCTTATTTGTTTGCCTCACGGCATTTCACATCTTTTAAAACAGCTTTTAAAAATTGAAAGTACCTTTTGCAAATGGATAAATTTCTTAAAGGTAACCCCTTTATTAAATCACAAAGTAAATTATATACTACTAACATATAATGGCATAGAATATACTTTACCATTCCAAAAGAGAGTAATGGGGTAGAGAGTGGTGGTATTGGTTCAAAGCACAACCAGAACCCAACAGATAAATGACAAACTCTATACCTCTATACCTGGTTTCAGGCACTTAGGTGACTCCTTCCTTCCACTTTTGGTGCCTGAAATGAACATCTCTCATTGGGGCTGATCCCATGTCATTAATAGAGCTCTCTGTGGCTGATAACCCAAAGCTCTTGATTTTCAACCTCTTGCGGGGGGGGGGTCTCTACTGCAACTTAGGATTCACATTCGCAGCTTCATGCAATGACCTATCATAGTCTTTTAACCTCTTAGGGCAAGTATATATCTGAAACAATGAAAGAAGACTCTACAATCCCTTCACTCTTGAATTTGTCATGCCTCTGTTACTTGTACCATATGTACAACACTGTGTGGTTTTCCTGCCAGGTTGGGAAGGACCTTATTGCTCTGAACCAAATAGCAGCAATACTCGTATTCAGGTGCTGTCTAGGTAGTGACTTTAGATCATTTTTATGAGATTTCCTTGTAATATCTTCCCCTAGGGCACTCTTTCCTTTGATCCAATACAGAGTAGGCTCCTGTTTAATGGTTTGATCTCTTTAACAGTTGAATTTTTCTAGCATATGCCTTGATTGTAATACTCAGCTTTGTAGTGCTTTTCATTTCTAATTTCTACATTTTGTATTTATTTTTACCCACCTGGTTTTTCATTATAAATTCTTGTAGGCATTATAAATAATAGTCGTGCCATAAACTTAGCATTATATAGCCTTAAATTTTCTCTTTCAATGAAATTAGTTCATCCCATTTAATATATCCTTAAGAAAGTTATCAGGATATAGACAGGAGGAAGCCAGAATTTTTTTGTATTCTTTTTTAAATTTAATTTTTGACTTATTTATTCACTCTACACGCTATGCTGTCACCATGTACCACAATCCCTCTTTCTAAGCCCCCTCCCTCTCCTCTTCTCCTCTGAGAGGGTGGGCCCCTCCCTGCCTTGGTATCCTCCCTACCCGGAGTAAATTAGGTCTCTGTGAGGCTATGTGCATCCTCTCCTACTGGGGCTAGACAAGGTAGTCAAACTAGAACTTATCCCACAGAGAGGGAAAAGCTTATAGGATAGCCCCCACTCCTCCAGTTGCTTGGAACACACATGAAGCCTAAGCTATACATGGCAGCCAGATTCTTATTCAAAATATCACATACCTATATTTTATTTCAGTTGTTTATAAAAAAAATCATTGCTTTACTTTGAAAGTTCTTGATTTAGATCTTTATAGTCTGCAATATTCTTAGCACTACAATGTTCTAGACTCTTATTAGAAGGTCTGTTAAGCAGTACTTCAGCCTTTAATCATGTTTTGCTGTTGTTATTTTGTTCAAAGTTCCAAAGAAGTATAAATAATATGGTCAGGACCACTACCGCAGTAGCCCATTTTGTGGTACCATTTTCAGTATTATTTACCTTTTTAATGACTGTGATAAAAAATATTACATGAAGGTAATTCATAGCATGAAGAGTTCATTTGGATTACAGTTCCAGAGGGATAAGACCTTATTATGATAAGGAAGCACAACAGAGGAGAGGGAAGGAAGCTTCAGCAGGAAGTTGAGAGATCAAATCTTTAACTTTAGCATACTGAAAGCAAACTGAAAATATGAAAGTGATGGACTCTTTCGGTGTACAAAAGAAATTTCTCTAAAGTCTGTCTTGTTAAATATAAGGGACTATAAGACACAATTTTATCTCCCAAAGAGCCCAAGAGAATAAAATTGTAGCATTTTTTTCTAATAAAACAAGGGATACATTAGCATATAATAAACATCATTATAGATTTGTTATTTAGCACACTCATACTAACGACATTTTTTCCTAAAACCTAGCATTGTATTGCAAGGATTCCAGACACATTGAAAGGTATCAGGTGGGTGTCACAGCTGGCATTAGCCATTGAACCTGCCTTTACTTAATTCCTGTTAAGGGCTATTTAGTATATCACAATGAGAATTCAGATGGCTAGAGTCCCCTTTTGGAGAGACATATGAAGCAAAGAAGCTAGTCAATTATGTTAGTCTGATTCTGATCTCTGATTCCTGAATATTGAATGAGTCAATATTCAGGAATTTGCTTTACAGAATAATATCTGGATTGCTACCCAATATTACTTAAGAGAAAACTTAAAAACAAAAGGATTAGATTTAAATAAAAAATTAAGTAAAACCCTTTTTATACATTCCAAATAAAATTCATCTTTAATTTTTCAAAAAATACTGGAAACTACAGAAACCATTGTGCCTGCTGAGATCTTGACTTTATAAAGTAATCCTGATTGTATTATAAGGCTTGAAAGAAATACTTAAAATGATGTTATTAGAAAGATTATAGTACTTTGTAGAGCCAAATTACATAGTGAATGTTCTTGCATTATGAAATAATTGATATAGCAAATTTTATTATTAAAAATGGGGAGAATGATTATGTTCTAGAATACATTTTAGAATAGTCTCAAATGAGTATTTAAAAGTTTAATTTTTAATACAAAACCAAGAAGTTTATTAAAACCAAAATATGTTCTCAGAAGTGAATGTTTCTATGCACATGAGACGTAGTGCTAAAAAGGGAAGAGAGAGAGAAAGAGACAGAGAGAGCGAGGCAGAGACAGACAGACAGAGAGAGAGAGAGAGAGAGAGAGAGAGAGAGAGAGAGAGAGAGAGAGTTAATCGAGGGAAGAAGAGAATAGATGAGAGGAAGCTTATGAGCTGATCAAATACTGAGTATATTTATATGGGCCACATTTCCTAAAGAGTAGACTATGAGGTGCAGAGGCATGGAATTTCTAATTCATCAATTAAAGTTTAGTCAATTTCAATGACTACATTAAAAAAAAATAATACTATTTCTAGAGCTTAAGTGCTATTTACATTTCTAAAAAGACCTTTGAACAGAATTTTGTTCAGTTCAGTGAACCCTTGCTGTTAGTAGAGCTTCTAATAGTGCTTTTGGTATCCTTAAGATAATATTATTGTCAGGTTTCAATTGTTCTTTCATTTTATGGGGGTAATTAATCAGTGACTGACAAGCCTAATGAGACGATTTACTATGTGCAACATGATAGTACTATCTAACAGCATTGTGGCTTAAAATAGCTTTTTTGCAATTCTATAAGAAAAATGATGTTTTATAAATAATTCAATTTACCTTGCTGCAATTGCTGCATGCATATGTGGCAAGGTTTTATTAGGGCAGAAGATACTACCTTTGGAATTATAAATATATTGCTCTAATGGTTTTATGGTGTCTCACAACACCTCAGTTTTTCTGCTCTAAAGGTTTGATGGTTTTTCAAATTGGCAAAGATAGATTATTGCATATGTATTATATTTTATTATATTCAGAATATAGTGCACTTCATGTGTGTAGATTTATGCTATGATGAAAAGTTTTTTCTTTCTCTCTACTTGTTCCCAACAGAGGTAATTCATAACTGGATATCATAATCAGAAGAGAAATGACATCTGTTAAAAAATATGGTGCTTGGTTAAAAAGTCAACATAAAGTACTATATTTTTTAGACAGTGAAAATATCTAGGAAAAACCAATGTTCATTTCTTTCTATGATATAGCATTGGCTAAGCTTCTGAACACAGTTTTTCACATAGAAATGTCTTCTAAAATGTTAGACTTCAAACTAGATAATTACACTGTATATTTGCCTTTTAGAATTTCAATTAGGATCTGTTAATCTTGAACTTGTGAAACATACTTTGTATGCAGAAGAAGAAATTGGAATTACAGGAAGTATTCAACCATTCTTTCTGTTCTTGATAAAATGATGAAATAATGTACAAAGTGCTTTCCGTCACTTTTTGAGATTTCTTTTAGAAAATGAGGCTTTCTCTCACACAGAAAGCCATAAATTACTGAGAAGATATCCTAGCTTCTCTTGCAAAATATGGATCGCATCAGAACTCAATGCTTTCTTGAGGTTTAAAAGCCAAATGACAGTCTCGAAAATACCATCTTATTTTTAAGTATCCTAAATCAACATTTTGAATTAAACACATCTTTGGGTGCTTTGTAATTTAGTGGATTCATATTTTATACTCTAAGCTTCAGGCTGAAATATTAACATGATATGTAGGTAAACACTGAAAAGAAGCCTTTAGCATATTTCTACAACTAAGTACGATATTCATGTGAAGTACTAGTACCAGATGCAAAAATTTAAAATGCAACAAAGATATTACTTAGAAATTGCCTTTTAGATTGAATTTTGATCATGCTATAGCATATTTGTTATTTCTGCATTTTATAATCCTAAAACTATTCTTCTAGATATACTCCTAAACCATAATCTATAACCCAATAGAACCTAGAATAGAATAGAACCTCTAGAACCCAATAGAAGTGGTTTGCTTCTGACAGGTTCTTTTTGCTACTTCTTGTGTAACAGTTTTCTCCCAGTTTGGAACATTCCACCTTCCTGGGAAACTGCTTAGAACAGAAGTCAAATTACTCAAAAGAGCTTCAGGAAGTCCCTGAAGTTGAACAACTTCACTAGGTCCCTTGTTACAACGAGTGAACAATAAAGACTGCTAAAAGACACTTCGAGAAAAGCCATGCTGCAAAGAAGACACTCATATAAGCATAGTTTCCTGGAAGACGCAGAGAGCTTTAGGCTCTTTGCTTTATTTGCTCTTTATTTAAGCTGTGCAAAAGCAGACCACATCACCTCCCTGAAAAGGACTTATACCAATTGAGATACCCAGATGGGCTACTCTCCACCCTGTTGAGCTGACTGCAGGTTGTGCAGTATGTTCCAAAATTCCAGCTTTTGTGAGTTAGTCTCCTTGCTGGGGTTAACTTTGGAGGTTCAGCTCTCTTGAATCATTTCCACTTCTAATTTTCTCTAAGTAATCATAAAAATAAAGTTAAAAATAAGTTGCTTCACCAAGGAGAACATGGTGAAGTCTGTTCTTTGGTTTGTAGTGGACTGGAGTCTCTATATGAGGTGACTATATGGGTGTGTGTTGTCTCTCCACCCATCCTCCAAACCATCCTCCCAAATACATCTGACTCTAACTGGAAATACAATGTGACTAGGTTTTGGTTATTGAATTACATGTTTATATTTAAAAGAAAATAGGAGGAAGATGGTTATTTGGAACAAGTATTGAGAATGTATGTGGTAACTGCTCTTTGCAATAGGAAGGTAATTATAATTTTGATATACGGTTTATAAAGTTCCACCAACCTGTTTCTGTAGGAAAATTCCTAGAACCATAACTATTCATATATTTCATTTTATTCTGAAAAGTTTCTCCCTTGACCTTTCACTTTTTTAATATTTATAAGTAATATTTCTGAATGTGTAAGTCATTTGCACAAAATATATTAAAATCTATGTTGGTGTTCATTCACCTAACTAAAATAATTTTTAATGTCACTAGCTTATTTTCATTCACTTATTCATGTGAAATATAATGGCTGTGAAATGAGCCTTACTTTGAAGATTGTTTGGTTCTAGTTCTGGGTGTATTGCCTAAAGGAGCCATTAGTGAAAGAACCAAGAAAGAGGATTGTGAGTAATGGAACACAGTTTTGCAGGTACCATGCATTTTGGAAGGAATTTGTCTGCCTGCTGAGGACACTGGGGTTAATGGCATGTCCTACCCAATGCAGTGGACAGAATTTACAAGGAAGGAATTTTGGCAGTACATTGTTTTGTGAGGAGACCAATCACTGACACTTCTTAGGGTCCTTATTTTGAAGAAATTAGAGCTATAAAAATTAGGAAAAGAGAGAAATAATCAGAGAATGGCAGAAATATGTGTCATCTATACAGAGATAATCAAGAATGTCTTTCAACTTAAAAGATCACCTTTTGATTACAATTATCAGAAACTAAGAATATAATTCATTGTTTAACAATGGATGTTAAACAATAATCAAAAGTAATTGATTCAGGCTTGAAATTAATGGCAAGAGAGACAGAATGAGAATAAGAAGAAAATATTTCAGAATGTTACTGAGCCCCAGAATTCCCTAGTTACTCATAGCTTTAAAATAATCACAGGTTAGATTTATTTTCAAGTAACAGTTTGCAGTTTTAGGTGGGAGATGAGACAATTACTTAGAGCAAAATTCTACTCTAGCTATTTTTTCTGTTATGGTAAAATTAAACTTGTTATCCCAAAAAAATCTGTGCAATAAGTAGACTTAATTTTAACAATATTTTGAAATCGAGTATTTCAAAAAAGTGAATCAAGGAATCATGAACAAAGTAGAGTTTTAGAAATATTTTCATCTGCAGCAAATATCATTAGGAATTATAAAAATAGTCCAAACTGATTAATTTTCTGCAGTCTCATTCTTTGTTCTATTGCAATGAAGAGACACCATGACCAAAACATCTCTCATAAAAGAAACAATTAAATTGGGGGATTGCTTAGAGTTTCAGAAACTAGATCCATTATCATGTCAGAGAGCATGCAGTCAGGCAGGTCTGGTACTGACCTACTTCCTGATCCACAAATAGAGAGAAATAGAGGGACGGGGAGAGGGAAAGAGAAGAAAGGGAGTACTAGGTCTGCCAATTTCTCCAATAAGGCCCCACCTACTCTAAGAAGGCCCCACCTCCTAATCCTTTCCAAATAATCCTACTCCTTGATGACTAAACATGAAATATGTGAGCCTATGGGGGCATTCTTATTCGAAACACTACCTCTGCTACATGTTCATTTTAAAGGAGTGTTTGTATCAATGGAATATTCGTTTATCCATTCTTTGAGAGTTTCTGGTTTATTGTATGTTTTGATCATATTCATTCCCCACTTCCAACTATCTCAAATCTTCACCTGCTTCCCATTCAATTCAACTTACTCTTCTTTTCTTTTCTTTCCTTTTCTTTTTTGCCTGTGTACTAATTTGTATTGCTGAAATATTTTTAATAGTTGTCAAATTTTTGAGTGTTACACTCTTAGAGAAAATTGGCATTTATTCTCAGAGCAGTTATTCAAATACTTCATAATTGCCATTCCTTCCACATCTGAGGGGTAGGATTATGTTCCTATCTCTTCTCTCCATCCTAAGTTTGGTCTAATTTGTGATTTCACAGGTTTTCTGCATGCTCACAAAACTGGCATAAGTTCATATGTGCAACATTATTGCCATTTCCAAAAGAAAGATACCAGAAGAGAGAAATACCTTCCATGCTCATAGATTGGTTGAATTAATATGCTGAAAGTTGTTCTCCTACCAAAAGTCATCTACAAGTTCAAAATAACCATCATAAAATTTTTAATACTTTTTTTTTACTGAAATTAAAACAGCAACAGCAACATCAACCACCACCACAACAACTCTTAAATTTCACAAGAAAAGTTTTAAAAACTCCTAAAATCTCCAAAACAACTTGTACAACAAAAAACTACTGGATATATCAGCATCCAAGGTCATATTAATTTTCTGCAGTCTCATTCTTTGTTCTATTGCAATGAAGAGACACCATGACCAAAGCATCTCTCATAAAAGAAACAATTAAATTGGAGTATTGCTTAGAGTTTCAGAAACTAGATCCTATAGAAACTATCAATGATAATGTTTGGTACTGGCATAAAAACAAGTTTCTTGTCTTTTTGACAAAGAGTGCAGTAATGCACATTGAAGAAAGGACAGCATCTTCAACAAATAGTGATGGTAAAACTGAGTAACTACATATACAGCAATGGGGCTTGAACTCTATGTCTTAACATACCCAAAACTCAAGACTAAATGGATCAAGAGCCTCAGGGTAAGACCTGATGATATGTGTTTGATAGAAGAGAAGTAGAGAAGATGCTTGAACTCATTGGCATAAGAAAGAACTTTCTGAATAGGACTCCAAGAGCACAGACATTAAGAGAAAAAATAAATTGGACCTCATGAGTATAAAATCTGTCTATCAATACATTCCCCGGCTTGAGTGAAGAGGTAGTCAAAGAAAGAACCAGAAAAGAAATTCACCACCTGTACATCTAGCAAACCATTTGTACCTAGAATACAAAAAGAATTCCAAAGTGACATGTGAAAAAAAAAGCAGCACAAATTTTAAAATAGGGTATAAAGACCTCTCAGAAAATCAAATACAAATGTCTGGGAAACACTAAAACATATTCATCATCCTAAGTTATCTGGAAATAAAAATTAGGACTACTTTGAGGTCTCATCTCTCCCCTAACCAAAAGAATCACTAGAATGAAAGTGCCTAATAATGACAAGTACTCGTATGGATGCTGGAATGCAAATAGCTACAACCACTATGTGATGAGTGTGGAACTTCCTAAAAAAGCTATATCTAGTTTACAGCAGCTATACCATCTGAGATATATACCCAAAGGATATTCCATATCTCAGTCTAGAGGCACATGTTTGGCTTTGCTCATTGCTTGTTTATTCATAATAGGAAACATAAACAAACTAGATATCAATCAATTGATGAAGAAATTATGAAAATATGGATATATTTACATAATGAGTATTATTCATACTCATTATAACTCATAGTTATAAAATTCACAGATAAATGGGTGAAACTACAATTTTTCTGAATAATGCTACTCACACTGAGAAAGTCAAATATTTTCTCAGAAATGTACATAATCAGTAAATCTTCATAAATATGTCTCATTTGAATACTCATAGAAACAAGAAAATAATTAGCAGTCCTAGAGAGGGACATTCATGTTAAAGGAGTTAGAATACAGTGGTATTAAAAGTAAAAAAGACCAGAACCTTCACCTAATGCCAACTGGATAGCAGTCAGACACCCAAGCAACCCTCTCAAGCTCAAGATCACCTGCCCTTTTACAAGGCTAGAGAAACCATGAGATGACATGGTTTATCTTCCTTCCCTAGCTGAGCCTCATCACCCCCACAACCCTACCAAAGTGACTTGGCAAGTACTCTCAGACACTGGGGATGTAGCTTAGTCCATTACAGAACACCAGCCTTATACCTGGTGACTGGACCTTGTCTGTGATCTCTGTAAGTTAGCAGTGGGCCTTGACTCCTGGGATATCCCCACCGTAGAGACATAAGGCAAGAGATTACCTGAATGTGGGGGACAAGGGACTTATGACTCTAAACCATGCCCCAGAAGTGGCCTTGGAGGTTGGGACTTAAGTTGCAGATATCCAAAGTTAAGAGTGTTCTTTGAGAAACTCCCATATATGTGTGCCCCTGAGATAGGAGAATCCAGCAGCAGGCCCATCAGTGTTGGGGGACCAATGACATTTTCTGTGCTACCTGTGAACCACCTTCATATTCACATTATTAGGACCCCTACTTTTCATCCTGCTATTGTTGACCTTTGGATCCTGCGTATTGAACAAGTGTATAGCCTTCATAAAAGAGAGAACAGGAGCAGTGAAGCTGATGGTCCTATGCCAACAAGGACAGGGCCGGAAGAATGTGAATTAGTTACCAGAGAGCCTTGAGTGCAGCTACAAGATTGCAGCTTGTACAAGAAAAATGGGGGATAAAGGACCCTAGGGGCTTTCACTAGTCTTATACCCACCTACCTCAGGTCAAGTTTAGGCCAATTCCAGCTTTCCATCTCCAGTCAAGTCTAGGGCACGATCTATTCACCACTCACAGAAACATTCTTGAGTAAAAATTCTCAGAAAAACCACAGAATATACTAATAGTCACCCGACACTCTAGAAAGTCCCAGGTAGTGTTCAAATGAGAGTCATGATCTGCCCATACTTGCTATCCTTGGTTTAAAGGTCAATATGCTTAGCCAATAAGTTTGAACTGTAACCTTCCTGATGTAACCTGTGCCCCTAAAAATTATAAAAACTGCTTGTAATAGCCGTCAGGGGTCACCTTCTAGTCATTCACCTTGAGGAACTAATTGAAGGTCAACCTTGACACACAGGAAAATAATCCTCTTGCTTTTGCATCGAAAATAAAAAGAATAATGGAAAACACAGGGATAAACTGAGATGGGAGAGTGCAAGGTATGGCAGAGGAGGAGTATGGAGACTGTTACATAACATTGAATTGCTCTTCAAATATATATGAAAGTTCCCCTACAACAAGTCACCCATAGTCCCACTAGACAGCAACATTTAACCAATCAAAATCCACATATTAGAAATGGGTTAATACTTTGGGAGTTCTTCACTAGTGAGGCCCCATGGACATCTATAGCAAGCACTATAGCAAGCAACTGCAATTGCTCTTGGTCACCCTTCAAAACTTGACAGTAAGACCACAGACCACATGTTGAAGACATTTGATTGAGTCTTAGAACCTGATGAAATTAAGCTAATACAGACCTGGAAGCTTCATCCATATTGGGTAGCTTTCATAGTACTTGAGAAAACTAGTAAGCTACTGGGGAACAATGTTGTTGTATATCATACCCAGCTGTGAACCCTGTAAGCTATAACAAAGTCATGCCCACTGGAGTAACAGTGGCACTAACATCACGAAGTAACTACTGACTAATTAGATGTAATTGTCATTCTATAATATGAAACCCATATATGGTATCAATATTAGGGAAGTAATTTTCATTTTTATCTGATAATAAAAAGACAAAATGTTCATTGGATACCTTCCTTTATTGAGGAGAATACTAGAAACTTGAGTCTTGTCTCTCAACTGCACTGTAGTGCCTAATCTATGTTTTTGTCTTAAAATCAAAATAATTAAAGAACTAAGAATATTGAAATATTAAGCTTCTATGAGGTATTTTGTAGTTTTGACTTAACTAGTTTCTTAGTGTTCTATAATCTTAATTCTTATCCTCAAAACTTTAAAGAGATAAATCTTATGTTTTTGTGAGTCAATTGTATGTAAGCTGAAAATAATTTTAACAAACTAAGTAATACAGCTTACTGCATCTTCAAGAATTGAGAAAATTAAATACAATGTATTGTCAACTTTTATTTTATCATATACATAGAGAACTGATTGTTTAAATATTTATCAACAAATATAATATGGAAGAAATACACATAGTTTTCAATTCATAATTGGGGTATTTTCAGTGTGATATCTGTCATTTTGATCATTCAAATTACATTTCAAAAATATTTCTGTATATTTTCATACATACAGAAAGAGAAAAATGTAAGGGTGACCAAGAGCAATTGCAGTAGCCCATAGTCCTAGCTATAGATGTGCATGGGGCCTCAATAGTGAAGTGACCTTCATGCAAAGTGACTTTCTTTGTTGTGTATTACTTTCCATGAGCTGTATAAACTGCATATAGAAATTTAATAACTTAAAAAGACACATATTATGATAATCATCCACACTCTGTGTCTTGGGATTTCCATTGTTGTGAATAGAAACCATGACCAAAGCATTTCTTATAAAGGACAACATATAATTAGGGCTAGCTTACAGGTTCAGAGATGGCTGAGCATTTCCATGATATAAGGATGTAGGGAAACTAGAAATCCATGTACTCAATTGTTCTACTTTGTAAGACTGGGAGGGGTGGCAGAACATACTTTGTTAGGGAGTTTTGGAAATTTCCCAGAGAATGGACAACAGTGGGACGCAGAGCACAACCAGCCCAGTCTTCATTTGCTATGATGACCAAGAGGTGACGACAGCTGTGTTCTCACTAAAGATGGTCTAAGGGTAAGAGTTGGTGTCCGGAAGCTCACCTTGTGGGTCAGAAGTGGAAAATGAACCAATTGATGAAAGACTTGACACTTCTCTTTACTTGCTAACTTGCAAGAGTATTTATTCCATAAAATTTTCTTTTACTTTCTATTAAATATATGTTTGCTTATTTGTTTCCCATAGCATATTAATATTGTTTAGAATATGAAAGAATTCTCATTTCTCAAATAAGAAAATACAGTCAAACAGAATTTTAATGTATCAGTGAATGCAAAATATACTAGGCATTTATTATAGTGCTCATATAATGTGATATAAAACAAATGAAATTTTTGGATGATGACATTTTACTTACAATCTGTGGAATACTTGATTAGGAACAGGGCATTTGATAAATAACTCCGAATTGTGTTTAAGTATTTTTAATATGTTGGCCAATTATGCAATTAAAATATCTTACACTATGTTTTATAGTAGCTTTTAAAGAAAAAAAATGGGCTTGAAAGAAACCTAAGCTTCAGCATGAGATGGCTAGCAATGAGTCAAGTGTCTTACCTTTTCTCTTAATCGAAATGTACTGCTCAATAAAGTGGCATTAAAGAGTCAGTTGTAAGTTTGGTGTAAGTACCAACATTTTCAATTTTATAGTTATCTATAAACTTGCATTTAGTATGAGACTTTTTCCCAAAAGCAATAATTTTGGACTTGCTGTAATTAAATATAAGTTTTTATCTGCTAGAAATGATGGTAAGAAATCTCCCAGGCATGTGAAGGATCTGATCTCTGGAAGTCTCTGGGGAGAGGCAGCAATTGTGAATACGATGGGAGTTCACATTCTCTTCACACAAGATGCTGCTTGTATTTAGCCAAAGAAGTCATTAAGGTGGTCATTTCTGGGTAGCCAAAAAAAAGCTATATTTATTCACATTAAATCGATAGGTGTTTGGGGTATGTTGCTATTTGCGTCCATAAGTACAATGTTCTGAGAGATAATTTTTCTGTGCTTTCAAATGACAGTGAGATGCCATTAGTTAGCAGGTAATTCACACATATTAACAGAATTGAGCATGATCAACATGACAATAGTAACACAGCATGAAATGTAGGATTCCAGTATAGATAGCTAACTCAGGTTCTTTGAGACAAGGTATAATCCTTAAGTCTTCAATGGCAACAGACTGGAGTTTTCTAGATTTTTGTTGTTAAAAGGTGCCTAGAGGTAAGTTATCACAATGAACTAAAAAGGGAAGAGAAAGCTAGCTCATTAAAACCACAGAATAAAATCACAAAATAGTGCATTAAAAGTGAAATGAAGTCAAGAAATAATTCTGAGTTCTGGTGGCACAAAGGAAGTCCATTTCAAAGGACAGGTTCATATTCCTGGGGATTGCTGAAGATGAGGACTTTCTGTTGAGGAAGATAGGAACAAAGTATGCCTCATTATGTGTGCTTTCCTTTGACGGAAACATTATCGATATCTTCTGAGTCCTGTAACTATGAAAAATATACCTTGTTTGGAGGAGAGGTAAAAGTCAGGCTCTTAGGATCTTTTTGATTATCATAATGTATAACTATGAAATATAATAAAAATTAGTGCTCTATCAACCTGTATGATGAACATAGCCTTCAAGTCAAGAATAAGAATGGCAGTGAGGCAGATACAGAGCTCCAAGGGCATCCAACTGCTTTTTGTTTGTATTTTAATCAAGCGATGATGGAGGCACTTCTGTTAAGTTGCTTATATACCTGTTTGGAGAATGAGAATATTATGTGGTTTTCTGAATGTCCCATTCTTCAATCTTGTTTGATCTTC
Source organism: Apodemus agrarius (assembly GCA_964023405.1). NCBI lineage: Eukaryota > Metazoa > Chordata > Mammalia > Rodentia > Muridae > Apodemus > Apodemus agrarius. The sequence goes on from OZ030008.1 coordinate 141,821,064, forward strand.
AGTTTAAATTACTTGATTGGTATGAGGTTTGGGTTTATGATCTGTGGTCTGTTCTTCTCTGGTCAGCTTCAATGAATGACATTCAAATTGACAAGGTTTTAAGGGAGTTTGGAGCCACCTAGACAGATGAAGATGAAGATTAAATGTAAATTCTCTAGTTGAGCACACTGAAGAAAAGCTGTGTCCGGAAATTGTGGAATAAAAACAGCATACCTTCCACAGGCTACTGTTGCAAAGACATGAATGGTTCTAAAAGTCAGGTCTGTTCTCTCACTCTTTACGTGTAGTATCTTCTATGCATGTTTGTTTTAAGCTGTTTAAATTTTTGATACATTTTTCTTATATTTGTTTTCCTCCACTCTTCTTTACCAAGCATAATAAATCTTCCTTTCCTCTCAAAAGCAAGCAAGCAAGCAAACAAACAAATCCCATTGAGTTCATTTTGTGTTTGCCAACTACAGCTGAGCCTGAGGCCTGCTCTCAGTTCTTCTTTGTTGCTGTATCCAGAGTCATTCCATTGTGCTGTGTGTGGGGCTTGGTGTACAGGTACCATCTTCCAGAAGCTATCAGTTTCAAAAAAGCTTCTCAGTTAGGGGGGTGAGACTTTGTGGCCACTTCTGCTTTTCCATATTGGGATTTTGTCGAACTTGAACTTGCAAAGCTCTTGTATATACTGTCATGGTCTCTGAGGTTTTGCATAATTTTTGATTATTTGAGATAGTTTTTTTCTCTCTTTTTTTCTTTTTTTTAATTGGATATATTCTATATTTACAATTAATTTCCCTTTTTCTGGTTCCCCACCCCCCAAAGGTCCCACATGCCCTTTTCCCTCCCCCTGCTCCCTCTTCCACCCCTTCCCTCTTCCCTGTTCTTGTATTCCCCTACACTGATGCTTTGATCCTTTCCAGCACCAGTGTCCACTCCTTTCTTCTTGTCAGACATCATTTGGTATGTGAATTGTGTCTTTGGTGTTCCAAGATTCTAGGCTAATATCCACTTATCAGTGACTGCATACCATGGGTATTCATTTGAGACTGGGTTACCTCACTTAGAATGATGTTCTCCAGCTCCATCCATTTCTCTAAGAATTTCATGAATTCATTGTTTCTAATGGCTGAATAGTATTCCATTGTGTATATATACCACATTTTTTGTATCATACCTCTGTTGAGGGACATCTGGGTTCTTTCCAGCTTCTGGCTATTATAAATAAGGCTGCTATGAACATAGTGGAGAATGTATCCTTATTGCATGCTGGGGAATCTTCTTGGTATATGCCCAGGAGTGGTATGGCTGGATCCTCCGGAAGTATCATGTCCAGTTTTCTGAGAAACTGCCGGACTGATTTCCAGAGTGGTTGTCTTTTTCAAAATTTACATTTCAAATGTTTTCCTTTTTCCCGGCCTCCCCTTCAGAGACACCTTATCCCATTCCTCCTACACCCACCCACCTACCCACTCCCTTCTTTCTGCCCTGGCATTCCCTACACTGGGACATAGAACACCTTCAGGCCCAAGGGCCTCTCCTCCCATTGGTGTCCAACAAAGCCATCTTCTGTGTTCAGATCAAGCCAAATGCTACATTTCTACCATTCTAATTGCTCCTCTTTCCACTCTACACTTTACTCTTCCAGTTTCACATATTTTCCTTTTAAAATGCCACCAGAATTCAGTTCAAGTTTCCTGTATATGCATGGTATGAGACCATCTATTTTAGCATTTTTGACCCATTTTTTGTCTTTTATGAAAAAAAATGTTCTCCCTTCCCCATCATCCATAAATTATTAGTAGTTTCTCAGCTAAAGGCATAACTTCATGAGGACCTTTGCTGTCTGTAATAGAATTTGCCTGATTTGATTTTGTTAAGGTCTAGCACATGCAGTCACAGGTACAGAACATTCATGTGTGTGATGGCCTAATACTGTTTTACTATAGAGGACACCTACTATTGTGATCATAGATGCTACTTTAGTGATGATTCCTGAGCCTTGTGGGTTAAGTATGTAATACAAATACTCATATCTCTTTATAGAAAAGTACCTCTAGATTTGACTTTTTCATTTATAGAATTTTTACAGATAAACATATAACCAAATAGCTACATTTTCATTTTATAGGTCAGCAACAGCTGGAATATTTGTCAAATCTTGGTACCAAGACATCCAAAAAAATTAGTTTATTTTCCTAGCTGCAGTAGAAATAAAAGAGTTGAGAAAGATAAACTTTTCTAACCTCAGCTTGAATAGTAGAAGAACCATGAATATATATATATACATATATATGTATATATATATATACACATATATATGTATATATATATTCAACCAGTTTTACTTATATACTGTAACAGTTTGAAAAATGCGTGTGCCTCTTCAGATGGAAGTCTTTTATAATGGAAAAGATAATAAATTTAAGAGGCTATAGTCTAAAAATAATTTATGTAGAATTGACTCCATTTGTGCTTTAAATTAGATTATATGGATTTCATTAAGGATGAAAATGAGAAAAATGCCTCAAGGACAGTGTGCGATAACTATGATTTCAATGTCCTCTAATGAATTAGGAGTACATTTTTCTCAATAAAACTATGTTAAGTAATTAAAACATGTACTTTCAAGGTTAGAGTAAGGCTTCTTTTTATCCATTTTAAAATATGAAAACAAAAAAGAATGTAGGTAAAATGCAAGATATTAAGTTCACAACTAGAAACATTGGTGCTCAAAAAAAATATTGTGAGAAGTATACACCCAGTAATGAGCTTTTATATTTCATTGGCTTATTTAAGATATTCAAGTGAGTATAATATGCAATGGAAGTTTAATAGGCACTGAATAGAATCACTGCCCAAAGTCTCATTGACTTAAACACATTGGCTGGAATTCAGTTTCCTTTATACTCAGAGCACTAATTATCTCTGCTCCCTACACCAGAATTGCCTACGTTTTATTTAAATCACAATATGCTGGCTTTGAAAGATTCATTTTACCATGTAATCAAGAGTGAAAAATTAGTGGTAAAGTGATACTGTGACATGAAAGACTGGCTTGAATTCTCCTTCACACTGTGCTTGCCAGTGACGGCTTGATGCTCTCAAGTAATGCTGGAAAGAACCTCCTGGGGTCATAAATAACAGCCAAAATATTGAAATAGTGGCTGTGTCAGGAATCAACCTCACCTGACTTTGCTATTACTTGGGGGAGAATACAGAGTGACCTTCTCTCACTAACATGATCTTGGAGCAATTATTGTAGTGCATCTCTCTCAAAAGGGCAAGATATGTGAAACCAATGCCCATCGATAAAAGCTTTTCCCATAAACTTACCCTATTCATTAAATCAAATGTAGCTTTTAAATGGATGAGACTGCAAAGATAAATTGTTCCTTAAGCTTAGTATATTTATCAATGAAATAACATAGAACAGAACAAAGAGAATTAAAGACCTTAAGAAGCATTCTGACAACCACGTTCAGTGGCCATTATGGGTCGCTCTCAATGTAACAGGAGATTTCATGAGAAAGATTAAACAATCAAGCAAGCAAAAGCTTAATAGATTATATCAAAAGTACAAAATAAGATTGCCTGCCATGTCTAAGAGTGAACTTACGGGAACTGAACCAGCATTAGCTGACAAAAATGCTGAATAAAATAAACACTTGAGACTGCCTCACAAAAGGAGAAATGCATATTTTGAAGCATTTAATACATACAGTTACTTGCAGTGTCTATGTACACACAAAATGCTCAAAGATAAACAAGCTAAGATAGGTTCCTGTTGTTTCAGAAATACAGAGTGACCTTCCCTTCAGTTCTTCTTTTACGTTGTAGTAGTTCTCATTTTTGTCATCATCTTTGTCATTTTCGTCTTCTTCTTCCTCTTTTTTTGTCATTGTTCTTGTGTTTGAGAAATTTGTCTGTGTATCCCTGGCTGTTGTGATACTCATTATGTAGACCAGGCTGGCCTTGAACTCAGAGATTTGCCTGTCTCCTTCCCAAAATGCAAGTTAACTGGTGTGTGCCCCAACCTCAGGACTCAAGTTTGTTTTTATATACACTATGCAAAAACAGGTGACATAAAATAAATGAATTTTATAGATTTTAATTTCTAAATATCATTTAATCCAATGTATATTTAAGATCAAATCTCTGAAGTGTACATACACTAATTCTGAACATTCCTTAGCAAATTTAGAGGAGTTCCAAACATTGGTATTGCTGAAGATTTAGTCATCAATAACTTTCTGTCAATATCCAAAATGCAATGTAAACAGAAAAGATTTCACATGGTCCTACAGGAGAGTATTTTACAAATCCTGGGCTCAGATAGATCGTTCCACTTATTTTGCAGACTAATAATAATTGAATTTAGAATAGGCAAATAAAGATCTTGCCTGTTCCAAAAATATTTTACAGTACTTGCAAAGAAGTAAAGGGTTAGGGAAAAATCCATCTCAGATCAGACTGAAATGAAGAGGTCAGGGGAAAGAAATTGAATCACTATTATGTTGAATATTACTACTTCTGTAGTCTAGTAAGGTCTTTAGGAAAATTAATTATTTTCATAAAACAGTTGATGCTGCTTTCCAAAATCAAAGATCATGTATTTGTTAGTAAGTAAAGCTGTTACTTTTAATTAGCCAATTACACTTTCTCCTTTGTACATTATTACAGAGCACCTTAAATGCTTTTCTAGTATTGGTGCATAAGTGGAAAAATCTAGTACTTTTGGGCTTTAGACTGATGTTGAATCATCCTTGGGCTTTACCTTTCAGCAAGAATGCAGCAGAGTGATTTCACATTTCTTTTGAACATAAATAAATTTACTTGCCTTAGTTTGTTTTGTTGAATGAGAACTTCTTTGAGAACATCAAAATGTGAATACAGTTGTTATAGTTTCTGCCCTCAGGAGGTTTACAATCTCCCAAATATATTTTTAATTTTCATCACCAATGTTTAATGCCATAAATGTTCTGAAATTATGTTAGTGTCTAAGATCAAACATTTAATAATATTTATTTAAGATATTGCAACTTTGAACATAAATTATAGATAGAGGGATCAATTTATATGTATTTCATGCACTTAAATTGCAGGCAAAATACACACACACACACACACACACACACACACATATATATATATATATATATATATATATATACATATGAATCAAGGAATCATTAAACATAAAAGAACAAGTTAAAAATGAAACACTATAGGGATTATTTCATTCCTTATTGTTAAGGCTTTTATTTACTTTCTAAATTCACTACTAATTATTTTATCATACAGATATTTGTTTTAATTTCTAAAATATTTTAAGCATGTATACAGTGTTCTTTGGTCAGATTCCCCTCCCATTATTCTGTGTTCTCCCCTTGTCTCTTCTGATAAACTCTTTTCTTCCCAACTAGGCCTTCTGCTCTAAGTATAAACCAGTTAACATAAGAAAAGTTGCCTTTGTGATCATAAGCAGTCATTAGCAAATGACTGCTGTCATTGAGCTAACTTTCCTGCAGAAAGTTCTTTCACTTATCCTGGAAATTCTTTAGCTGACAATAGTTTCTATTTATTATTATTATTATTATTATTATTATTATTATTATTATATATTTGATTTATTGCCATTTCAGATGGTATTCCCATACTGTATTACCCCTTCGAAAATCCCCTCTCCCACCCCTCCCCCTGCCCTCCCCCCTAATTTCCTGACTTGCATCTCCCTATCCATGGTCTCTCCTCTCATTGATGTCTGAAATGGTAATCTGCTACTTACATAGCTGTAGCCATGGGTTCCTCCATGTATACTTTTTGTGGATTGGTCCCTGGGAACTCTGGGACTATTGGTTGGTAGATATTATTGTTCCACTTCTTAAATAGGGGTGGGGCTACATGAAACCCTCTCCCACCCACAAACAAATGCTGTTATTCCCAAAACTGTGCGGGTCTTCTGCACAAAACACACCAGGTTAATGGTGCAGAACCGATGATTTCTGACTCTTCCCCATCCTCTGGTTCTGTCTTATTTCCAGTCTCTCTTCAAGAGTGTTCCCTGTGCCTTAGAGGGATGTTATAGATGTCACATTTAGGTATCACACTCAACATTATTTATTATTGACATTTGATCAGTTATGAATCAACTACAACAAAAGTTCTCTGAGCAAGGCTGAGAGGATTAGTCCTCTGTGGGTATAAACGTAAATATTTTGAAGTCATTTTGCCATGTTAATTTAGTAAGAAAAATAACAGGATGTTTCCACCTAGGGCCTGTGACCTCCTCAGCAATGGACTTTGGGTCAGCTTTAAAGCTTTACTCATCATAACAAGATGAAACAGGTATCCTTTGTGCACCTATTTTCCAACTAGAGCTAATGGACCCTTAGAAAGGCTGAGAAAATTACTCTTTTACTTTATAAGTAACTGCACACTGAATTCCAATTATGTGATTGTGTAGCCTTCTCTTGCTATCACTCTGCATGCTTGCGTGCTGCTTGGATTTGCTTTGGTGCTTGAGTCGTCATTTTCTTTAACATCTACTCATCATTAAGGATCGTCAGCTTTTTAAAAGCCGTAATTTCTTTTCTAGACCAGCAATTTTCTTCGTATTGTCACAATCATCATTTTTATACAACTTTCCACTAATCACTACTTATTTCGTCTAAGAACCCTACATAAAATGACGAACTCATTTGTCTATCAAATTGCCACTGGATTAATAATGCTGAGGCAGCATATGTCCCTTCTGTCTGTCTGACAGTTTACTAGCACTTAACTGTGTTTTAGTAATGTTCCAAATTCCCTTTATCTTATAATAGCTCTGTAATGAAAATTCTTGCCTTATTAAGTTTTTAATATAGAGTTTTAACTCTTCAATATGTGATTCTATTTGAGAAATTTTGTCTATACATACCATCTGAGAAATATAATTTTGAAACTATTTATTAAAATCAAGAATATTTTCAAAGTTCAGTTCAAGTATGGGTTCTTTATAGCTATTTGCCTTTGGAAAGAAATCATACTTCATCATCTTAATGACAATTGTCATCAAATAGTTTTAAATTTGATATGATATTATTTGTTCTTCTTGACATCTCACTTCTACAGAGCAATAGGTAAACAGAGTGATTATTTCTTGCTTTTACATATTTGTAAAACACTAATACTGATACTTTGTATTCACTTTTGAAAAATGAGCTTCAAATATTTACTCATTACACACATATGTGTATATACATATACATATATATATATAATACATATATATACATACATGGATTGTGTATAATTTTAGAAAACTATAAAATATGGTTCTCTGGGGATTTATCAACCAACATTGGTGCTATTTGTCCTTTTTTCTTATTCTTTCTTGACCCTTACTCCTTCCTTTCCAGTTGTAGTCAACTCCTTGTAATTCCCTTTCTGACTTTATATCATCTATATCCTGCTATTCTGCTCTCAAGCCCTTCACATCTACTATGGTGCTTATATAGTTTCCTGGTTCCTGTATGTGTTTTCTGTTGTATTCTAACAACTGAGGATTTGGAGCTCAGATGAGAGATAAGTGCAGCATTTGTCTTTTGGGATCTGTCTTACTTCACTCATTTTACTTGTTTGTTCCATCCACATACCTTCCAACTTTATTTTCATTGCAGATGAATAGTATTCCATTGTGTATATGTTGCATTATCCATTCATGTATCGAAGGACACTAAGGTTGTATCCATTTCTTGGCTATATTGACTAGGGAGGTTTTGAAAATGCTGGGCAATAGGATGCCCAATCCTTTGGGTATGCGCCAAGAAGAATTATATTTGGTTCACATGGTAGATTGATTTTTACTTGGATGATTTGAGCTAAACCTGACCTGATAGCTCACCTCCTTCCTGTGACTTAGCTTCTGTGGTTCCAAGCCATATTATATATGCTGTCAATAGAGAGAAGCAATTAAAGTCTCCAATACAGTTGTAAAACCTATTATGATTCACAACGATTATCAGCATGTCAAGATATGTATAAATTTGTACTAAGTGGCACTTACATATTTCTCGAATTGAACATAAGGCTCACTAAAACAGGAGGGAAATCAAACTTGGTACTGAAAACTTAACCATTTTCTTGGGGCTAATGAAGTCATGGACCTTAGAAAAGCATTTATTACAGCCACTTTGCTAACCAGCATAGTTCCTGACTACCTTCTAGTCTTATCTTTGTACGAATAGCTGTCAGCCTCAACAAAGAAGCCTCTCTTAACAGCAAGTGGAGAACATTATAGAAAACCAAACCTGGATGGATACATGCAGAAATCAAAGGAACCCTAGCCCTTGTGCGTGTGTGTGTCTGTGAGTAATCACAGCTCTTCCACCTACAGTTTAGAGAACATCATGGAAGATGTGGTGGGAAAAGTATGAGTGTGACGCTCATGAAGTCTGCTGTAGAACATTATTTTCTAGAAATAGCTTTTTAAGCAAGATAGGAGGAATTTTAGTGTTAGTGGAGTCTTTTCTCTGAAGGGGAAGTTTTTACAGAATCTCATCCCTAGACTGGAAACAACAGGAAATTAATGGCTGCTGTGAGAAGGAGAATAATCCTCTCCCAGGGATATTCTTATTGGTTGATCACTTTGGTCTTCTTACTAGTCTTATTGTTTGATCAATTCAGAATGGGCAGCCTTGAAGCCACCCATATACACACAAAGAAGAAACAGACTTAGCGTGTTTCACTGATACATACATACATACATACATACATACACACACACACATTACATGTATAGACACAAACACACATATTTTGCATGCATATATATTGCATAACGATGTATGTATATCACAATAATAATTATAGAGAGAAAGGCTAACATTCAGAGTTGGAAAAGATATGAAAAGAGTTCAAAGGACAATAGCTTGGAGTGGCAGGAGGGAGGAAAGAGGAAATAAAATTTCGTGATTAAAATCCCATTAAAATATATAGTAAAAAGTAGAAGAAAATTTATGGACCCAGTTTTTATCTTCAAATAAAAGGTACACTACTACCTAGGAGAATGTTTGGAAGCACATTTAACTTTTCTATATATAATCTTCCCTGTGTGCAAAAAATAAAATAAATGAGTCTGCCACATGAAGTTCTTGAGAGGAGGAAGAGAGTTAATTTGCCTAAACAAGCTAGAAATTATCTTGCTTGGTAAAATACAGATGTATGTATTAATGTATACTGACCTGTCTTACGTTCTCACATACAAACATATAAATATGGCATGAGGTGGAAACTACCTTTTGAAGAGCACTTCTTAGTAGTGGAATTATGACTGTTAGGATGTACAGAAATAAAGAGTATTGCCATATTTAGTTCCTAAGAACATGTATTTGAGGGAGCAAATACATATCTGTGCCATTGTGACAATAATAATTATAGTAGAATAGCTCATGAATTGAAAAGGGTCTGAGAGGGACATAGAAGGTACTAGAGAAATAAAAACAACTTCAGTCCAGTACTCATTCATTTTCTCAGAAAATTAAACTAAATAAACAAGCATGATAATGTAAAAATTACTGCATACAAGTTATAAGAGATCAGAATGAATTAAATATGAGGCATGTCTTTGGGTCTATACGTGATTAACCTTGATTACTGGTCTTTTATTACAAAAAGTGAAAACAAATGCACATTTTTAGAATGGATGATAATTGGTTAACAAGTAACTTTATATGGAGAAACTGGCATAGAAGTCTACCACTGTGAAGGGTGCCCTGTTAGCATGTGAACCTGATGGCTAAGAAGAAGAGCAACTTGCATTGTTCTCAAAGGTTCAGGTTTAAGATAGCCTGAAGTTTGAGAAAGCAATTTGACATTCATATTTTACATAGCCCATGACATAAACTTTCTTACTTTTTTTGCAAATTTTAAGTATTCATTGGAAATACTAAACCTAAAGTAGAACTTCAATGTGCTTTAAAGAAATGTAATAGCCATCATGTTGAAAATTACTGGAAAAATGCACATTAGCAATTATCTCTATATAAATTACAGATGTTCACTTGCAAGATAATTAGCATTGTTTATAATGATCTTGCGCTGAGTCAGTTTTATCAAACGGAAAAATATTTTCAGTTAACCATAAGTAGAGTGAGAATGTTTTTGTTGTTGTTGTTGTTGTTGTTGTTGTTGCAAAGCAGTAGTCTTGAATGGGAATCGAAATAATTGAAATAATTAATGGGGAATAGCCAGGCTTAAGACCAATACCATTTTAGAAATCCATTGTGCTTTCATTAGTAGCATTTCAAATGCAGTTTCCCAGAAACAGAAGTGATGAAAGAAAATGTGGGCACCATGACAGTATTCTGTAGCTTCGTCCCCCACTTTCTTTCATTAGAAATGGTTCATCATCACTAGGGATGAATGAATCATTTTGGTGGTCAGACCTATGACCTTCCTGAAAACTTGGACCTAGCATTTTTTTCCTCAAGAAAGACAGAATTCACATTAATTATAGGCACAAGTTTCTCTTATTTAATTCTTAATATTACTTGTAGCAAAGACTAAAACTATTAAATAGAGATTCTTTCTGTCTTCCTATCTTACAGTGAATGTTCCCAAGACTTTGATCACAATACTTATTCTCCACTAGAGAACTGAAGTAGTTGCTGTCAGTGTTAGTTGTCTTACAGAAATAGCACTTCCGTTAGTAGCTCAGCATTGAACATATCAGTCTGCTTCTTAAAATACTTCATGATGAGTTTGATATAAACGTGTGAAAATTTACTATTTCCCATGATTTTTTTTTTAGCAGGCAGGAGAAGTATATGAAAACTGAATGTTAGCTCCTTATTTATTGGTGTCAATCACATGATCCCAAATTTTCTTTCTATCATTATAAAAATAAACATTATCTTGTACAAAAGCAATCAACTAAAATAATCATAGTTTTAAGTAGTGCATAGGATTTCTTATAGCTTATGATACTTTGATTATGTTTTTATTCTTAATTTGGGAAAGTTTTAGAGATTCAAAAATACTTTATCATTCACTTTTCTGAAATTTGTGCTTTGCAAGACAATGTTTAAGCTGGCATGTTAGACTACCAATGTTGTGTCTATGAGACTATTTCCTTAGATCAGATGGCTGTGTCCACCCATAGCTTTGTACTTAGTAGATTTTTATCTCAATGGTCTATGTGACCACTTTCACTTTGAAAATTAAATGATCAATATGAATTATGAAAAAGATATTAACAAGATCCCTTGTATTCATCCCTTACAATGGATTAAGTATTGTTGCATCTCTAAAGAGATAATATATGCAGAATATAACCATAAATCTCTGAGGAACAGGAATCAAGATTTGGACTGGTAAGTCTGTTCTCTTTTAATTTTGCCAATGAATTATGAACCATGTGATATTTGAACCATGTGATAAGTGCCTTTGGAAACTTCAGATCTTTCCATCCCAACTTTGACTTTTGTTGTTTTGTTTGTTTGTTTTTGTTGTTGCTGTTTTGAGATGGGGCCTCTTTATGTAACCAAACTAGTAATGCAATCATAATATGTATCAGCTTACTGAGCAGCTCTGAGGTTTCCGGTGGGCCATCATGCCAGGCTTTGATATCTTGACATGGCTTCCATAATTCTGTATGATATTAAAAGGGATAAACTAAAACCAATTAGACACACACCACACATTGATCCTTAGCAGTCACCTTCTGATTTACATTGCACATTCTGCTTACTTTAAATTTTCACAATTTCCTCCTTTCTTTTGCGATAAATTTTAATCAGATACTTTGTAGGGAGTTAACTCTTCTCGGCAACCTTCTAAAGTGTCATCGTTACCAAGGAAACCACTTCCTTATTATCTGTGCATTCACACTGCCTCACTGTCTGGCTCATTTTTCTCCTTTATCTTGCTCATTCCATGATTCAACTGGAAGCTTGTCATGCAGGAGTTAGAACAAAACAAATCTCTCTCTCCTTCAACTGTACTGCTAATTTAAACAATGCAGAACACAAGCTTCGGTGGGGTTTATTAAACATTCAGTCTTTTGAATTTTATGGGGGGGGAGAGACCAGAGATGAGAATCCAGACTTGTTTTCTACTTTGCCACATTGAATGAGCTGGAGTGTGTCTGAAGCCATTCTTTTCATCTGCTAGGAATATGTAAGTTCTCCAAAATCTGAAGCATGTGGTTTGGATACCTTTAGTGTGGTCTATCTGCATATGTAGTGGAAAAAGAAATTGGAAATGGAAACACAAACTTGAAAGAATATGTGGAAATGGTGGTTTGGCTTTGGGTTAAGCATGTTCTAAGTACTCATCTGTTTGCATTCCAGAATTAGGCGCTTAAACATCTCCCCCATCCTTTTGCTTTTTATACATGTCACATTGTATTTATGATGAATATGTGATTTTGTGCTCTATATACAACAAATGTATATATTTTAACTACATGCATTTAGTTTAGAAAAATAATATTTGGTATTCTTTTGATGCAGCAATTTAACATATTGAATATTAAGGATGCAAGTTGTATGGACATGAATTGACTGACCAGCACATTCATTTTTCTTATTGAAAATAATGGTCTAATCAACATTTGATACAGAAAAATATGATAAGAATAGATTCTTGAACTATATGCGTACACATACTCATAATATATGAATGTATTACATCATTATATACATATATTTTATATATATGTATACACACAAACACACGCACACACAAATAAGCAGGATCATTTTTACAAGGTTTTACTAAAATTAAAAATTTCAAGATTCTCACACACTGAGTTTGTTTTTCTTCAAGTACATGCACAAATACATATAAAGAAGTTATAAACTCACATATCTGGGATATTAAAAAAATGATTGTTGGACGATATGCAAGAATATCCCATTATTAATTATTATTCTCCCTTCTATTATTTTGATTAGTTAAATTTATTTTTAGCCCCAAACAAAAAAGGCATCTATTATTAGAATATGTTGATACATAGACATATGAATATACTTAGAAATATTTCAATTATAATAGATCTCTTTCCTAAAAGTTCATCATATTTTTATGTGAAAACCCAATATACTATTTCCTACATTTTAAATATATACATATGTGTGTATATATATGTATAATATATATGTTAACTCTATTAATTCAATTGAATAATAACCCACCAGAACTTACATCTTGTCTAATAATAAGTGTTCATTGCTCATGCAGTTCTTATCCCACCTCCACTCTCCCATCTCTGGTAAATCAGTCTATTCTTGACCTCTAGAGAATTAGCATTTTGCATCTTGCCTGTAAGTGAGGCCATTCGGAACTCGTTTGCCCACCAACCCACAGCCTGAGTTTATTAGAAACACTAGTTTTCAATTTCAGGGATGTTGTAAGTGATAGGAGCATTTTAACGCCCTACTGATGTATAATAGTGTTCCAATACACAGAATCACATTTTTATTTCTTTTTTGAATAATTACCCAGTAGTGGATTGCTAAACTTATGATAATTTTAGTTGTACTTTTTTTGAGGAAAACTTCATTTTGAAAAATTCATAGTGATTGTAATTTATAAATTCCCAGCAACCATGACCAGATGTTTGCTTTACTTTCCATCACAACCTTTGGTCTTCTGTAAAAATCACCCTTCTTTTCGAATGTGGTGGCATCTCTTGCTTTTATTTGAATTTCCCTGATGATGACTAACAGGGAGCCTGCTTATGATGTAACTTTACCCCTATTTATATATTTTCTTTAGGAAAAAATGCCCTTTTAATATAATTTCAAGTTAACTGCTAAATACTAACAAACTAAATCCATATTCACAACAAGAATATTATGATCACAGACCTGCAAGTGTCTCCACTGTTTGCAAATCGATTAACATGATGTCTACAAACAGTACGTATAGAGTAAACCCTGAATGCCTCAGCAGATACAAAAACATCCCAATAAGATAAAACTCACTTTCTCTTCATGATGAAAAGTGTAAACAAATGTTGGTATTAACAGGAAGACAAGTCAACATGAAAACGTTAGCAATGAATCCAAAAACAATCATACTGAATAGGAAATACTGAGATATATGTCTCTAAAATGTAATATTGCTCAGGATATAAGGATACTTTCAGTAGATGATCTTTCTCCCTCCCTCCGTCCCTCCCTCATTCCCTCCCTTCCTCCCTCCCTCCCTCTTTCCCTCCCTCCCTTTTTTCCTTCCTTCCTTCCTTCCTTCCTTCCTTCCTTCCTCCCTCCCTCCCTCCCTCCCTTCCTCCCTCCCTCCTTTCCTTCCTTCCTCGTGGGCCATCTCCACTTTTCTTAGATTGTCTAGTTGTGTGTCTTTTCACTGTACTCTCGTTTCTCTCAAATCTATTGCTTTATTTCACTATTAATTTCAATCTCTATCTCATTTATCTTTCTCTACTCTGTGTTATTTCATGCCTTTCTTTAATCTGAATTTTTGGCTTGTTCTCATGTTCAAGTTCAGCAAAATGTTACTTGAGATTTCCCCCTTTTCTATGGGCTGGCACTGATGACACTTCCTTAGCACAGTTTCTGAAGCAGCATATAGGATTTAGTTTCTTTTGTTGTTGTTGTTGTTGATGTCGTTTGTTCTATTTATTTACATTTCAAATGTCCTCTTTCCCAATCTTCCCTCCATGAGCACCTCACCTCATCTCCTCTCCCCTTCACTTCTAAAAGTGTGTTCCCACACTCCGCCACCACTCCCACAGTACCCCTCTATCTCCCTCTTCTCTGGGACATCAAGCTTCTACAGGAGCAAGCCCATCGTTTTCCACTGAGCCAGACAAGGTAGTACTCTGCTACAAATGTAGCAGGGGCTATAGACCAGCACATATATGGTGGTGTAGTCCCTGGGAGCTCTGAGGGGTCTAGTTGGTTGATACTGCTGTTTTTCCTATGGGATTTCAATCCCCTTCAGTCTTTCCCCTAACTCTTCTATAAGGGTTCCAGTGCCCACTCCAATGCTTGCCTGTGAGTATCTGCATCTGTCTCAGTCAGGTGCTGGTAAAGCCTCTCAGAGGACAGCTACATCAGGCCCCTTTCTTGAAGCACATCTTGACATTAGCAATAGTGTTGGGGTTTGGTGTCTGCACATGGAATGGATTTCAAATTGAGGTAGATTCTGGAAAGCATTTCCTTAAGTTTCTATTCCATTTTTTTGTCCCTGCATTTCCTTTAGGCAGGAACAATTCTGGGTCCAAATATTTGAGATGGGTGTGTGCCCCATTCCTCAACCAGGGGCTCTGCCTATCTGCTGGAGGTGGTCTCTTTAGGTGGATCTCACTGTTGGGCAGCTCAGCTAATGTCCTCACTGAGACCTAGGAGTCTTTCCTATCCCTGGTGTCTGGAGACTTTCTAATGGTTCTCCCTGCACCATATGACACACTGTGCCATATTCCTGTTCAATCTCCTGGCCCTCTGGGCTTTTCTATCTCCTCTCATACCTGATCCTGACCCCCTTTTTCTCTGCTCCTCCCTTCTCCAACCAAATCCCTCCCCCCTCCCTTCCTCTGTCTCAAGTGATTATTTTGTTACCTGTTCTAAGTTGGTATGAAGCATCCGCACTAGAGCCTTCCTTATTTGTTTCTGTTTTTGTTTTTTCGAGACAAGGTTTCTCTGTGTAGTCCTGGCTGTCCTGGAACTCACTCTGTAGACCAGGCTGGCCTCGAACTCAGAAATCCGCCTGCCTCTGCCTCCCAAGTGCTGGGATTACAGGCGTGCGCCACCACGCCCGGCTGAGCCTTCCTAATTTTTAAACTTCATACGGTCTGTGAGTTGTACCATGGATATTCTGAACTTTTGGCTAATATCCACTTATCAATGAGTCCATACCATATAGTCCATTTGGTCCTGGGTTTTCTCACTCAGGGTTATTTTCTAGTTCAATTGATTTGCCTAAAAAGTTCATGAAATCCTTGTTTTTAATGTATGAGTAATATTCTGTTGTGTAAATTTTCAACATCCTCTGTATCCATTCTTCCATTGAGAGAAATCTGGATTGCATCTACTTTATGTCTATTATAAATTGGGCTGCAATGATCATAATGAACTATATGTCCTTGTGATATGTGGAGCATCTTTTGGGTATATTCCCAGTAGTGCTATAGGTCTTCAGGTCTTCCAATTTTCTAAAGAACTGTAAGACTGATTTACAAAGTGGTTGTACCATCTTGTAATCTCACTATCAATGGAGGAAGGAGTGTTCCTCTTTCTCTACATCCTCTCCAGCATCGACTGGAGCCTGAATTTTTTATCCTAGTCATTCTGATTAGCATAAGGTAGAATCTCAGGGTCATTTTGATTTGTATTTCCCTGTTGACTAAGGATGTTGAATATTTCTTTTTGTGCTTCTAGGCCATGCGAGATTTCTCAGTTGAGAATTTTCTGTTTAACTCTGTAGCCCATTTTTTAATTGGGTTATTTGGTTTTCTGGGGTCATCTTGAATTCTTTGTGTATTTTGGATTTAGCCCTCTATCAGATCTAGGATTAGTAAAGATCTTTTCCCAATCCCTAGGTTGCTGTTTTGTCCTATTCACAGTATCCTTTTCCTTGCAGAAGCTTTTCATTTTCATGAGGTCCCATTAATCAATTGCTGATCTTAGAGCATGAGCCATTAGTGTTCTGTTCAGGATATTTTGCCATGTGCCAATATGTTCAAGGCTATTTCCCATTTTTTCTTCTATTAGATTCAGTGTATCTGGTTTTATGTGGAAGTGCTTGATCCACATGGACTTAAGTTTTGTACAAGGTGATAAATATGGATCAATTTGCATTCTTCTACATGCAGACTGCCAGTTAGACCAACACCATTTATTGAAGATTTTTCCACTGTATGGTTTTGGCGTCTTTGACAAAGATCAGTTGTCCAGACGGGTATGGGTTTGTTTCTGGGTCTTCAATTCTATTCCATTGATCAACCTGTCTCTGTACCAATACCATGTAGTTTTCATCACTATTGTTCTGTAATACAACTTGAGGTCAGGAATAGTTATTCCACTAGAAATTCTATTATTGCTGAAATTTATTTTCACTATGCTGTGTTTTTTGTTGTTCCATAGGATGTTGAGAATTGTTCTTTCTATCTCTGAGAAGAGTTGACTTGTGATTTGGATGGGGATTGCATTGAATATGTAGATTGATTTGAAAAGATGGCCATTTTTACTATGCTAATTCTGTAGATCCATGAGAATCCAACATCCATCTTCAGCAGTATTCTTTAATTTCTTTCTTCAGCATCTTGTAGTTCTTGTCATATAGATCTTTTACTTGCTTGGCTATGGTTACACCTAGATATTTTATATTATTTGTGACTATTGTGAATGGTGTTGTTTTTTAATTTTTTTCTCAGCCTGTTTATAATTTTGAGGTAAGCTACTAATTTGTTTGCATTAATTTTATATCCAGCCAGTTTGCTGAAGTTGTTTATCCAATGTACAAGTTGTCTGGTAGAATTTTTTGAGGTTGCTTATGTATGCTAGCATATCATCCTAAAATTGTGATATCTTGACTTCTTCCTTCCTAATTTGAGTCCCATTGACCTCCCCTTGTTGTCTAATTGTTTTAGCTAGAACACTGAGTACCATATTGAGCAAATAGGAAGAGAGTGGGCAGGCTTGTCTTGTCCCTGGGTTTAGTGTGATTGCTTCAAGTTTCTCTCCATTTAATTTGATGTTGGCTGTTGGTTGGGTGTATATTGCTTTTATTATGTTTAGGGGTGTGACTTGATATCCTGAAATTTCCAAGACTTTTGCCATGAAGGGGTGTTGAACTTTAACAAATAATTTTTACACATCTAATAAGATGATAATGTGATTTTTTCCCTTTGTTTTTGTTTATATAGTTGGTTATGTTAATGTATTTCCCTATATTGAACCATCCCTGCATCCCAGGGATGAAGCCTATTTGATCATGGAAAATGAGTGTTTTGACATGTTCTTGGAATTGGTTTACAAGCATTTTATTCAGTATTTTCACATCAAATTTCATAATTAAACTTATCTGAAGTTCTCTTTTTTTTGTTGGGTCTCTGTTTGCTTTAGGTTTGACAAATACTATGGCTTCATAGAATGAATTAGGTAGTTTTCCTTCTGTTTCTGTTTTGTGAAACAATTTGAGAAATGTTGCTAATAGCTCTTCTTTGAAGATCTGATAGAATTCTGAACTAAAACCATCTGACCCTGGGCTAAATTTTGGTTGGGAAGTGTTTAATAACTGATTCTATTTCCTTAGAGGTTATGGAACATTTAAAATAGTTTTAACTGATTTATCTTTGATACATAGTGTCAATCTAGAAAATCATTCTTTCATCTACATTTTCCAGTTTTGTTGAGTATAGGCTTTTATAGTAAGATCTGATCTTTTTTTAATCATTTCCTCAGTTTTTATTGTTATGTTTCCAGTTTTCTTTCTGATTTTGTTAATTTGAATATTGTCTCTATGCCCTTTACTTAGTTTGACTAAGAGTTTATCTACCTTGTTGATTTTTCAAAGAACCAGATTTCTCTTAGTTTTTTTTTATTCTTTGTATCATTGTCATTGTTTCTAATTAGTTGTTGTCATCCATGAGTTTGATAATACTTTTGGGAGTGTTTGTTTCTTTGTGTTCTACAGACTTAAGATGTGCTGTTAAGTTGCTAGTATAGGAGTTCTCCAATTCCTTTCTGAAGGCATTTAGTACTATGAATTTCCTCTTAGCACTGTTTTCATTATGTCCTGTATGTTTAGGTATGCTGTGCCTTCATTTTCATTAAATTCTATAAAGTTTTAATTTCTTTCTATATTTCTTCCCTGACCAAGTTATCATTGAGTAGAGAGTTGTTCAGTTTCCATGACTGTGGGGTTTTCTGTTATATTTGTTATTAGTCCATGGTGATCAGATAGAATGTATGGGATTATTTCAATCTTCCTTATATCTGTTAAGGCTTGTTTTGTGTCTATTATATTGTCATTTTTTAGAAGGTACCATGAGGTGCTGGGAAAAAGGTATATTGTTTTGTTTTAGGGTGAAATGTTCTGTAGATATCTGTTAAATCCATTTGATTCATAACTTCTTTTAGTTTTACTCTGTCTCTGTTTAGTTTCTGTTTCCATGGTGCTTTGGTGAGAGTCAAGTACTGAAGTCTATCACTATTATTGTGTGAGGTTCAATATATGTTTTGAGCTTTACTAAAGTTTCTTTTAGAAATGTGGATGCTCTTGCATTTGGTGCATAGGTGTTCAAAATTGAGACTTCAACCTGGTGGATTTTTTTTTTTTTTGGTTATTTTTGTAACAGGAGGATTCACTTTTCTGGTCCAATCTATTTATTGTTCTGTAGTCTTCTTCAATGTTTATTGTCATCTCTTTATTTAGGCTAGAAAAGTTTACTTCTATGATTTTGTTGAAGATGTTTTCTGGCCCTTTGAAATGATAATCTTCTCTCTCTTCTATCCTTATTATTCTAAAGACCGATCTTTTTATTATGTCCTGAATTTCCTGGATGTTTTGGGTTAGGAGGCTTTTACACTTTGTATTTTCTTTGAGCATTGTTTCAATATCTTTTATGGTATCTTCTATGCCTGAAAATTTTTTTCTACCTCTTGTATTCTGTTCTTTCCTAGGTTTTCCATCTCCAAGGTCGCTTTCATTTATGATTTCTTTACTGTTCCTATTTTCATTTTAAGTCTTGGATTATTCAATTCCTTTACCAATTTGTTCGTGTTTTCCTGTATTATTTTAAGGGATTTATTTGTTTCCTCTTTAAGGGCTTCTACATCTTTGCTTGTTTTCTCCTGCATTTCTTTAAAGGAGTTGTTTAATTCCTTCTTAAGGCCTTTATCATCTTCATGAGATGGGATTTTATGTTAGAATTTTGCTTTTTAGGTGATTTAGGGTGTCCAGGACCTGCTGTAGTGGGAGAACAGGGTTCAGATCACACCAAGATACTTTGGCTTCTGTTGCTTATATTCTTCTACTTACCTCTCTATATCTGGTTATCTCTCACTACAGTCTGCACCTTCTTGTAGACAGGTAAAGCTCTGTGATCTGAATTTGAGCAGGCCTTCTGGGAGGCAGACAGTGCTGTCTCTGGTTAGGTGGCCTTTTGTGTCCCTGGTTACCAACAGACTTTCTGGGAGACAGGCTGTTGGGTGTGGGAGAAGGGCAAAATAACACTATCTGCCTTGGGCAGAGGTGCAGATTGCAGGATTTGTTTTCTTTTATGCATGATTTCAATAGTTTGAAGGCATTTTCATTTATTTATTTATTGATTGATTGATTGATTGACCTTAAATCCTGATTGAGTGCCTCTTTTTCCCAGTTTCAACCCCACAGACTCTACCTTCCTCTCCTATATTCCCTCCTGCTCTTCTGAGGAGGAGCCCCCCCCCCCCCGCCCATACCAACACACCCTGGCATATAAACTCACTGCAGTAACAAGCACATCTTTTCTCACTGAGACTAGATAATCCAGCATATTTAGGGTAATGAGATTCACAGGTAGGCAAGCCAATAAGGGACAGACGCTCTCCAATTCTGGGGAGACCTCTTGAAAACCAAGCTGTAGTTGGAAAATAATTAAAAAAGAGTACCGCCCTTCCAGGCCTCTGCAACACGTCCAGGTGAGCAAATTCTTCTCAACTACCTCTCACAGCATCCCAACTGGGTTTCCTCTCCACCATGGACTCTGTAATTGTGGGAGACCACCCATGCTTCTGCTCTGCACCCAAATGCCTGGTAAAGCATGACTCTTACACTTAGAGAGTTAACCAAATATGTTTATGTATATAAAACTCCCAATTGCATAATGCCAATTTACAATGATAAAATCTTATCCCAATATTTCTAACCTCTCCAAAACACCAGAAATATGCCTGAAGTCATCTGGATATCCATGTCTCCCTCTCTGCGGATCTCTCTCTCTCTCTCTCTCTCTCTCTCCCTCTCCCTCTCCCTCTCCCTCTCCCTCTCCCTCTCCCTCTCCCTCTCCCTCTCCCTCTCTCTCTCTCTCTCTCTCTCTCTCTCTCTCTCTCTCTCTCTTCCTGCCCTTCACTTTCCTTAGCCACTCCTTCTCTCTTCCCTCCAATCACTGGCCTCTCACCGCCTCAATGTGCAAGGATAGGAAATATCTTGCAATACCAAGCTACATATTTGTTACATATGTGTGTGTAGGGGGCTATAACCAAACTTGCTCTTTTTTGGTGGTCCAGCCTCTTGGAACTACCAATGGTTCAGATTACTTGACTGTATTAGTGTTCTTATGGAGTTCATTTCCCCTTCAAGTTCCTCAATTTATCCCACAACACTTAGACAACACTCCTCATTCTCTGTCTACTATTTAGATGTAGGTGTTTGTATCTGTTTCCATTTACTACTGGGTAGACACTCTCTGTGGACAGTTATGCTAGGCTCCTGTCTTTAGGCATAATAGAGTATCATTACTCTTGCTAGGGACTGTCTCTTGCCCATAAGATGGTTCTCAATTTCAGCCAGTCATTGGTTGGCCATTTTCTCAGTCTCTGACTCATCTTTGTCCCTGCACATCTTGTAGGCAGGACATATTTTTGTTCCACAAGTCTGCACTTGGATTGACTCGTTATAGTTTTCTGTAATGATCTTTATCTATTGTGTAAAGAAGATTATTTTATGGTGAGGACTATCTGTGAGTAAAAAGACAACTACTTAAATGTATTTAGGGATTATGCTGGTTTAGAAAAATGGTGGTTGTAGATTCTCCTCCAAGATCCATAATTTTATTAGTTTTGGGTCAATGACTACTAGTACCTCTTTTTGGACAGGCCTTAAATACAGTTAGAGAGCTTTTGGTAACTACTAAAATATGTTTACTATTATTGCACTAGGAGAGTTCATACACCCTGCTTGTGATTTAGCAGCTCACAGGTGACCTAATTGGGTAAGATTCTTGCTTGCCTCCTTCCTTTGGAAGCTTGAATAGCACCATCTGGTACCATGAAAGCTATTCCTCAGAGAGGAGGATTTTGAGGACTTAGTTACAGCTTGGGGGACTCTGAATCCTGCATCTGAAGTAGATGGCTTGCCAGTGTTGGGGGATATGAAAGCAATGGGGGAGAAATAGCAGGATACAAGTGATCTGATTTAGGAAATGGAATAAACAAGGAGGAGAGGCTCTAAATCGGGAGGGGGGAAATATTAGTAAGGATATCTGAAAAAGTCAAAAGAAATCATTCTATAAACTATTACAAACACTCATTAGAGAGAGAGAGAGAGAGAGAGAGAGAGAGAGAGAGAGAGAGAGAGAGAGAGAAGAGATGAGAGAGAATCATTTATTTAAATATTTAAATAAATATTTCTTATGGGGGTAAAAATGATCCCTTCAGGATCCAATGAGAATCTAACAAAGATCAGAAATGACAAGAGATTTTTGGAGTTATTGGTTAGTGTTGCCCAAGAGACTCACAAACCTTAGCAGACTATTGCTAGTTCACCTGTTTGTCCCCCAGAGGTATAAGGTAAGACTTTATTCATGAAGACACCTATAACCTGCATTATTGCCATATTATTTTAGCTCCTTTCTTGCTCAAACTCTGAGCTTTGTGGTGAAGTCACTTGTTCAACAATGTGATTTAGTTAATTTTGGTTTCTTTATTGAAGATTTTTGATTTTTTAGGATAAAGTTTTCAGAAATGTGTTTTGAGAGTTTGGTAGTGACCCATAAATGTAATTTAAGGATTCAAGAAAATGTGGAAGATGATTATTCATTAAATCCCAGCCTGAAGTAGAGAGTGAAACTGTTTTTTTTTATAAGAACCTATGTTGAAATAATACCAATATTATAAGAACTAACACCTGCCTCCAATTAATTCTCAAGAATGATATTAACAAAATGTCTTGGAACAAAGAGAAAGGTTGAAATAAATGGTTCTGGAAAAATTAAATATTCATTCTGTAAAATGGGGTAGGTTCATGTGTTATAAGCCACAAATCAAGTCAAGATGGGAAAAGCTCTCCAAGGACTTGGCCAAACTTTCAGTTCTGATGTTTCATCTTCCTTCTCATAATGACCTATCAGACAGCATATACAGAAATTATCATGTTTCTTTTACTTTAGAGAGTTTTAGTTTTTCTACACACCATCTGAATGATGACTCTACTGTACTTAGAGTTTTAGCATATTTTATATTTAGGCAGTTACACCTGTATCTAATCAATTGCTACACCTGTATCTAATCAATTGCTACAATCCTTCCAATACTTCTTCTTACTCATAATGTTCTCTCAGCTTGAAGTTCATAATTCAAGATATTTTGTGGGAGAGGTCTGGTCAAGATACATTGTGTTAGCTTCAGCTTATCTGGCAAAGTCGTATAACTTCAGTTTTAAATGACAGTTTTCCTAGGCCCATAATAGTTTTTTGACAGCTTTTCCTTCGCTGTGTCAAAAATGTCAGGACCCTGTTTTCTGTCTTGTATAGCTTCTTCTGAGAAGTCTCTTCTAGTTGAATTAAATTGTTTCTTTATTTTTTGAAAATCTTGAATTCCTCTCCTTACTTCTCAGATTTGAGAACTTGAATGTAGATTATGTTGTAGACAGATGCATCTTACTCTGCATTTTAGAACTTCAAAGGAGTCCTCCCTGCATTTTTAACCTCAAGGTCATCGTGAATACAAAAAACACTGGTAGTTGTTTTTTCTGTACTGGCCCAAAGGCTCCATTGACTTCTTTCTTACCCCTATAATCATTTTTGCTATTGACGACTTCCCTTATCGCCACCTGGCACTAGGCTGTTTCAGAGACTTTACCAGTAACTATGTCCATGAGACTCTAGGATTCAAGAGTTGCCCAAAATTAAGTGTCCCCAACCTGAACACTTAGTTTCATTGTGAAGCATATATTAACTTGCATGTCCTCTCTACATTCCTGTTTGCATTTGGAGATGTGATACTTGGAACAATCTCAGGCACCAGAGTTCACCCTAAGTTGAGCAATCACTAGCCTCCCAGCTGGTAGGATATTTGTAGTCTCATGAACCCACAGGTAAGTTAGAATTAATCTTACTTGTATGTAGGTGTCTTACTGATCTGGGACTAATTTAAAGGAACCATCTGTGCCCTTTACTCTGGGCCTAAGGGCTTTGATATCTGCCTAGTCCCAGTTCTCCCTATAGTGTACCAGGTACTGAGCTCCAAGGTAAAGTCTCATATGAGCTTTGGTATCTAGCTCCTAGTGAATAAAGGATAACTTACTGATTTTTACCTGATGCGGGGTTAGAAGGTATGAAGGCATAGGTCTATCAGACAGCATATACTGTAATTATCATGTTTCACTTAATTTGGATAGTTTTGATTTTCCTATTAACAGTAGATACCTTGACCATTCTGCTAACAGAATGCCAGTGACTGTGTCAAT
The DNA here is from genome assembly GCA_964023405.1 of Apodemus agrarius. Classification (NCBI taxonomy): domain Eukaryota; kingdom Metazoa; phylum Chordata; class Mammalia; order Rodentia; family Muridae; genus Apodemus; species Apodemus agrarius. The sequence goes on from OZ030008.1 coordinate 141,845,445, forward strand.
AGTATTGATGTGAAGAGATCAGAAGTGGACGTCAACTTTTTACGTTCCTTGGCCTGGTATTGAGGCTTGTGCCTAAGGTCCTACTTGATATTTTTTTCTCCTGTGGTAAATAGAATGTATTTGTGCTATCTTGCTTGGAGTTTGAGCAGGAGGGAAACTGGTGACTCCTTCCTAATTTCTGATGTGGTTTTCTTTTTGTTATATGAAAAATGGTACCATGGTCTCTCACTTTAATTTTGTTTAATTTGCAGTCAATTCTTGATTATCTATCTATCTATCTATCTATCTATCTATCTATCTATGAATTAAAAGAAAATAAATAAAAAATAATAGCAACAGTTTTTTAAAAAAAATCTAAAGTTGTCATCCTAAATGATGCATTTTTTGATGGCTATATGAAAGAGATTTTTATAAAAATACACAAGGGAAAGAAGCCTTGTCATTTGTTATATAACTTGTCACTAATCTCCAATTCTCACATAGTTTTAAAGAAGATCTCTTCATGTCCAGTGTACAGCATGAAGGGATATTATTTAAGACCACATGAGAATTATCAAATACCTTCAGTTTAATAGTCAGTACTTTAAGTTCAGTATATACTGAGGAATAACATAGAAAATTATTCCATTCTATTAAAATATATTAATAGAAAGATGGAAAAAATTCAGTAAGCACAATAATGCTAGACATTATAAGGAAATTAAAAGCAAATTATCAAGAGAGAATGTGGGTTGATAACTTGTTAATACACAAAATTCAAAGGAGAGTTCTCTAGAGAATTATTACAAACATTTCCCCTCAGACAGATCCAAGATTCTTTAAGCATAATTTAGTACATATAAATTAATAAGCATTTGAAGTCTCCATGAGCAAAGATTAATATGCTTAAGATACGCTAGACATATTATTTTTAGTGGCCATCCTACCTTTTTAGTTATATGCTCTTTAATAACTGGTGCTGTTGTAGCTTAAAAAGCACATGAGTATATAGACTGTGTGTGTAGCTATCAAGGAAGAGCTGTCCCTATTATGCCCTTCACATGAATCATTGCAATGTTTTATATCTCTTACATCTTTAATATCAGTTTCTACTTCCTTTTGATTGAACTGAGTTAATTTGGTGGCCTTGCAGAAAGTGGGATAAGCAAGCATATTCTTTCTGCTTTAAGCAATCTTCATTGATTTTAGTCCTTTTAATATTCACTGCTCAATACACCAGCAACTCTTCATTGGTTCTGTGGGGTTTCCCTCCTCATTAATCAGTCTCCTGGCATGGTTACAAAATACCGGAGATAACTCACTTAAAGACAGAATGGCTAATGCAGGTTTGTAATTTCATAAGTTTCAGTCCCACATTACTTTGTGTCTTATGGGAAGATACATTGTGATAGTGCCTCCTAGATGAACCTATTCCTTTCTTAATAACTGAGGTTGAGAGAACAGGTTGTATGTGTGTTTATAAAACTTGGGTCCTTCGGAGTAGGAGAGGGGATATATTATATCCATATCATAACAAGAAGCAAGTCCAAGTCAATATTAAGTACTAGTTTTAAGAGTGGGTTTCTGGGGGTAGCCACTAGAAAATCTCAGATGCCAGGAATGCACTAGGCTCCCAGGACACAATGGGGGAAGGCATTAGATGAAATGTCTAAGAAAGGGGAGATAGAATCTAAAACGACCATATCCAGAGGTTAGGTACAGCCCCAGATTGAAGGATGGGGCTACCCACCCTTCTCAAAAATATTAACCCAGGATTTCTCCTGTCTAAAGGAAGTGCAGGGACAAAGAATAGAGCAGAGACTGAAGAGAAGGCCATCCAGATACTGTTCCGCCTAGGGATCCATCCCTTTTGCAGACTCCAAACCCAAACACTATTGCTGATGCCAAGAAGCACTTGCTGACAGGAAACTGGTATAGCTGTCTCATGAGAGGCTCTGCCAGAGCCTGACAAATACAGATGCAGATGATCACAGCTAACCATCAGACTGAGTATGGGGACCCCAATGGAGGAGTTAGGAAAACCACTGAAAGGAGTTTGGGAGGTGAGGGGGTTTGCAACCCCATAGGAAGAAAAATATCAACTAACCAGACCCCCAAAGCTCCCAGGGACAAAACCATCAATCATAGAACACACATGGAGGGACCCATGGCTCCAGCTGCATATGTAGCAGAGGATTACCTTATCTGGCATAGATGGGAGGGGAGGACATTGGTCCTGCAAAGGCTTAATGCCCCACCATAGGGGAATGTTAGGGTGCTGAGTTAGGAGTGGATGGGTGGAGAAACACCCTCAGAGAAGCAGGGTAGAGGAGGGATGGGATAGGTTGTGAAGGAGAAACCGGTAAGGGGGATAAAGTTTGAAGTGTAAATAAATAACAACAACAACAACAACAACAATAACAAAAAGAGCAGGTTTCATCAAGTAAAAAGATAGGATACTATTTTTTTTTTATTTTTATATTTTACTTTTGGGGCATTGTCTATATTTTTAAAATAAAGAATATATTTGTTATATAATGATGGAAAGGGGGGAAACTCAGGTTCTTTTTTTTCCCTTGTTTGTTTGTTTGTTTTTTCCAGACAGGGTTTCTCTATGTAGCCCTGGAACTCACTCTGTAGACCAAGCTGGCCTTGAACTCAGAAATCCTCCTGCCTCTGACTCCTGAGTGCTGGGATCAAAGGCGTGCGCCACCACTCCCTGGGTAAAGGGGGAAACTCTAAAAGAGTTAGTTAATAATGATATTACTTAGGGGAAAGAGTAACCTTAATGTCTTTTTAAATGAAGTAACAACAACAAAACTTAAACAGAACAAACAAACAAACACCAATGTTTTCCATTGTTAGCCTTTAGGAATTCTACTTCAAGGTAGACAGTCGGATTGGCTTCCTTCCCTTGCCTTAAGATGAACTTGAGCTCATACACACAGGAGGTGAGTTAGTGTTTCACTCAGATGTGGATTTTGCTCCATGTTCTGTTTTTCCTACATGAGCCACTCTTAGTGGACCCATCTGACCCTTCTTCCCAGTCTTCCCATAGTCTCTGCCCATCGGTTCTTTTGTACAATAAGCTGAGCAAATGCTAACCATTAAGCCTAGATATCAGTTATTCAAACACTTGGAACCACTGGGCATTAAAGATACCCAGGTGCAGTTCGCCAGTGAATTTCTTTGCTGTATCCACACAAGTCTGAAGATCCTGAAGGAGGTGCATGCTTGTCAATGCATACAAATACCCAGCGGTTTGTTCTTAGACACATTTTGAACCCTGAAAGAAAAAGATGGGTAAGAGAGGAGAGAGGAATTGAGAGTGATTAGGAGCAAGAGGATATTCCGGGGTAAAGAAAACTAAAATGAAACATGAGACTGTCTAGCAGCAAGCTGTCCTTCTGAAGTCAGTCTTGGAACACAGAACCTGAGAGCACTTTTCATAGTACAACTAGAGGAAAGCACCCCAAGCTTTCTGAGTCCCATCTCCTCTGCTTAAAATTAAATAAAATGCATGCTGGGCAGTGATGGTGCACACCTTTTATTCCAGCACTGGGGAGGCAGAGGCAGGTGGATGTCAGTGAGTTTAAGGCTGGGATGGTCTACAGTGTGAGTTTCAGGACTCCACAAAAAACCCCACAAATGTCAAGATAAAAAGAAAAAAGCATGTTATAAGTCTGCTTTCCATCAACAGTGACATTTATAATTAAATACCAGGTGCTAATATATGTCCTATTTTTTAAATTAAAGAAATCTATTAAGATCATTATGATTATGGCTCTCAACCCAATCAAATACTTCCTATAGAGATTTTCAAACAAATATGTAGAAGTGAAGAAACAAAAGAAGCCAAAAATGTTAAACAGAGGATTCTAGAAGCCATGCATTTGTAAACCCTCAATTTTTTTACTTTGCCAAGTTGAAACTTCATTATGTGGAATTACAGTCCTTCTGTTACTTACCCTAACTCTATGAATAATTAAGGTTTTGTCAGGGGAGCTATAAAAATCCACTTTGTGAGTCTAAAAGACACTTTGCCCTACAATGCACACTATAGTTTCAGAGTGAGAGTGAAAATGTTCTTGAATACATTGGCAGTGTTGTAGTAAACCCTGCAGGGCTTAACCACGGCCAGCCTTGCCCCTTTGTCCAAAGGAAGAAAGCCGTTCTTGGGGTCTCAGTTATTTGAGAGCTGCAGTAGAGCAGCAGTGAACAGACTCATCTTCAAACTGCAGGGGCCGTTTGTAACCATTTGTAATATTCCTTTGTTGTAATTATAATACATGACATGCGATGCATACTCAAACCAAATTTTAATTGTATAACAACACATAGGAATTGACTCTTAATGCAATGTTGCCCTGAAGATCTCCACAGCGTGTTCCTTCACTGACACAAGTTTTATACCAATTGCTTAGGAACTTTAAAGACCTCAGCTGTTGGGAGGCTGTACTTCATAAGCCCATAGAATGTCTTTTGTCTCTCTGTTTCTATTTCACTTTTTAATAGTTTGGTTTTGTTTTGCTTGCTTTCTGTTTTAATTGTTTGTTGTTTTTCTTGTTTATTTTTTTTTTCTTTCTCCATTTTTTTTTTTTATTTTCTATATTCTATGTTTACATTCCAAAGGCTTTCCCCTTTCCCAGTTCCCACCCACCATAGTTCCCATAGTTCCTCTCCCCCCCATCTGTTCCCCAATAATTCCCCCTCCCCCCTCGGTTTCTTTACTAAACTGGAAGCAATCTTTACAGGCCCAGGGTCCTCTCCTTTCTTCTTCTTGGGAATCATTTGACTTGCTATTTGTGTCTTGAGTATTTAGGGCTTCTGGGCTCATTAATATCCACTTATCAGTGATTGCATTTCAGGTGCATTCTTTTGTGATTGGGTTAATTCACTCAGGATGATATTTTCCAGGTCTAACCATTTACCTACAAATTGCATGAATTCATTATTTTTAATTGCTGTGTAGTATTCCATTGTATAAATATACCACATTTTCTGTATCCATTCCTCCTTTGAGGGATATTTGGGCTGCTTCCAATTTCTGGCTATTATAAACAAGGCTGCTATAAACATAGTGGAGCATGTGTCCTTATTGCATGCAGGGGAATCCTCTGGGTATATGCCCAGGAGTGGTATGCCAGGGTCCTCTGGAAGTAACATGCCCAATTTTCTGAGGAACCGCCAAACTGATTTCCAGAGCGGTTTTACCATTTTGCAATCCCACCAACAGTGGAGGAGTGTTCCTCTTTCTCCACATCCTCGCCAGCACTTGTTGTCTCTTGAGTTTTTAATCTTAGCCATTCTGACTGGTGTGAGGTGGAATCTCAGGGTTGTTTTGATTTGCATTTCCCTGATGACTAATGATGTTGAACATCTTTTAAGGTGTTTCTCGGCCATCCGAATTTCTTCTGGTGAGAATTCTTTGTTTAGCTCTGTGCCCCATTTTTTGATAGGGTTATTTGGTTCTTTGCGGTCTAACTTCTTGAGTTCTTTGTATATATTGGATATTAGCCCTCTGTCGGATGTGGGGTTGGTGAAGATCATTTCCCACTTTGTTGGTTGCCGTTTTGTCCTTCTGACAGTGTCCTTTGCCTTACAGAAACTTTGTAATTTTATGAGGTCCCATTTGTCAATTCTTGATCTTAGAGCATAAGCTATTGGTGTTCTGTTCAGGAACTTTCCCCCTGTGCCCATGTCCTCCAGGGTCTTCCCAAGTTTCTTTTCTAATAGTTTCAGTGTGTCTGGTTTTATGTGGAGGTCCTTGATCCACTTGGAGTTGATCTTAGTACAAGGAGATAAGAGTGGGTCAATTCGCATTCTTCTGCATGTTGACCTCCAGTTGAACCAGCACCATTTGTTGAAAAGGCTATCTTTTTTCCACCGGATGGTTGTGGCTCCTTTATCAAAGATCAAGTGACCATAAGTCTGTGGGTTAATTTCTGGGTCTTCAATCCTATTCCATTGATCTACCTGCCTGTTGCTGTACCAATACCATGCAGTTTTTAACACAATTGCTCTGTAGTACTGCTTGAGGTCAGGGATATTGATTCCCCCAGAAGTCCTTTTATTGTTGAGAATAGTTTTAGCTATCCTGGGTTTTTTGTTGCTCCAGATGAATTTGAGAATTGCTCTTTCTAGGTCTATGAAGAATTGATTTGGGATTTTGATGGGGATTGCATTGAATCTGTAGATTGCTTTTGGCAAGATGGCCATTTTTACTATATTGATCCTGCCAATCCAGGAGCAAGAAATATTTTTCCATCTCCTGAGGTCTTCTTCGATTTCTTTCTTCAGGGACTTGAAGTTCCTGTCATACAGATCTTTCACTTGTTTGGTTAGAGTTACGCCAAGGTACTTTATGTTGTTTGTGGCTATTGTGAAGGGTGTTATTTCCCTAACTTCTTTCTCAGCCTGCTTGTCCTTTGAGTACAAGAAGGCTACTGATTTGCTTGAGTTAATTTTATAACCAGCCACGTTGCTGAAGTTGTTTATCAGCTGTAGAAGTTCTCTGGTGGAGTTTTTTGGATCGCTTAAGTAGACTATCATATCATCTGCAAATAATGATACTTTGACTTCTTCCTTTCCAATTTGTATCCCTTTGACTTCCTTATGTTGTCTGATTGCTCTCGCTAGAACTTCAAGTACTATATTGAAAAGATATGGAGAGAGAGGACAGCCTTGTCTAGTCCCTGATTTTAGTGGAATTGCTTCAAGTTTCTCTCCATTTATTTTGATGTTGGCTACTGGTTTGCTGTAGATTGCTTTTACTATGTTTAGGTATGGGCCTTGAATTCCTGCTTGTTTATTTACTGTGAATCAGGTTTTGATTTTGAATTGTAGCCTAGGCTACTCTTTTAACTCCAAGTTGACATCTGAGGATACAGTTACTAAGTCCCAGTTTCTGTCCTTCTGAGGGCAGATTATTTCACTTGGTAAAATGCTTCCAGGATCTAAGTATGCACAAAGAATAAAAGATGCCTAGATGTTATTTCATTATATGTACATAACACACTTCTCTGTAGGCATTTAATTAATTTCTTCTATATCTTGGCTGTTGTGAAGAGAACCCAATGACTATAGAAATGTTAATATTGGGGGAAGATCCTCATTTTTATTACTTTGGATTTCTGTATCTCTGTCTTCTCTGAGGAATGTCCATATTTCTTTCTATTGGGCTACTCTATTTTGCATTTTCACCTACAATGTACAATTCTGTGACTTGTCCAACATTTCACCAACAATTGTTTTGCTACTTAATTAATTAATTAATTAGCCTCACATTCCGAACACAGTTTTATCCTCCCTCCTCTCCTTCCAATCCTCCCCCACACCACTCCCCTCCCTCCCTCCATTACTCTTCATTTTCTCTTCAGAAAAGGGAAAGTCTCCCATGGAATTCAACTAGGTCTGGAATATCAAGTTGCAGAAATATTAGGCACATTTTCTCTTATTGAGGCTAGACTCAGCAACCCCGTGAAAGGAAATGGTCCCAAAAGCAGGCAAAAGAGTCAGAGAGAGCTGACTTCAACTATTAGGAGTCCCACATATGTAACTGTATGTTACAGTTGTGTATCTTGAAGACCAAGGTACACAACTGTAACATACATGCAGAGGACTGTCAGTCCCATGCATGCTCCCTGGTTGGTGGTTGAGTCTTTGTGAGCTCCTATGGTCCAGGTTAGTTGATTCTGTAGGTTTTCTTGTGGTGTCCTTGATCCATCTGACTTCTGTATTTCTTCCTCCCCCTCCTCCACAGGATTCCTCACACTCCACCTAATGTTTGGCTATGGGTCTCTGAACATCTTCATAAGTTGCAGGGTGAAATCTCTCTGATGACAGTTATTTTAGGCTATTGTCTGCAAATGTAGTCGAATATCATTACCAATGTCAGGATGGGTCCCTGTCATGGCATGAGTCTCAAGCTGGACCAGCTATTAGTTGGCTACTCCCTCAACTTCTGCTCCATATTTGCCCCAGCATATCTTATAGGCAGAACAAAGTGTAGATTTAAAGATTCGGGACTGGATTAGAATCCCTCCATTGGAAACATTTCCTGGTTACAGGAGATGGCTGGTTCAGCCTCCATATCCCTCATTGCTAGGACTCTTAGCTATGGTCATCCCTCATAGACTCCTGGGAGTTCCCATTGCCTTAGGTTTCTAGCTTAACATAGAGATGCCCTGCCTATTCCAATTGTATCTCCCATTACTCTCTCACTCATTTCTCTCTCAAACAGATCCCCCATGTTCTCATGCCCACCACTGTCCAGCCCCCCATATGGTCTATCAACAATGTCTACTCCATTTTCCTATCTTAGTGAGATTCACACGCACCCCGATCTCTACCAGCCCTCCTTATTACTTAGCTTCTGTGGATTGTAGTATGTTCATTCTTTATTTTATAGTTAATATCCACTTACAAGTGAGTACATACCATGTTTGTCTTTCTAGGTCTCAGTTCCTTCAGTTAAGATGATCTTTTCTAATTCCATCCATTTGCCTACAAATTACTCATTTTAATAGCCATGTAATACTCCATTGTGTAACTGTCCCACATTTCGTTCATACTTTGGTTGAGATACATCTAGGTTATTTCCAGTTTCTGGCTATTATGAATAAGGCTTCTATGAAAATAATGGAGCAATTGCCCATGTTGTATGGTGGAGCTTTCTTTGGGTTTATGTCTATTACCAGAATAGTTTGTCTAAAGGTAGACAGATTACTAATTTTCTGAGAAAATGACATATTGATTTATGAAGTGACTGTACAAGTTTGCACTCCTACCAGCAATGAAGGAGTCCTGTAAGATGTTTTACTGTGGTTTTAAGAACTAGAGACATTTTTTCCATATATCATCTTTGTTTGTGAAACTTGGCCTACATAAGTCCTTTTTTAAAATGTAGTCAATTGTTAATAATTTTCTCTTGAGAATTTTTCTGTAAGAATTATTTTTCAAAACATATTTTAAATTTATTCTTTGAAAATTAATGCATATATATTCTGTGCTTCCTATTCCAACTCCTCCATCACCCAACTTCATCTCCTTTTTTTAAGCTACTTAATCTAATTATCTCTGCCTATAAACACACATGTATGAGGGCAATAATGGGATCATGGAAATATACCTAAAACAAGTTCCCTGATAAAAACATGACTCTCCCTCAGTAGCCATGAGTTGCAATCACTTATTGTCTAGGGGTGGGGTCTCATGAGCCACTCCCCAGTCCTTGATGGAAATTTGGCTGGCTTGTTTTTGTACAGGTGTTATATAGGCAACATACCCAAAGTGAGCCCATATACACAACTGCCTTTTTATATATAGAAAACACTTTGGATGTTGTTTGGAGGTTTTCATGTGTTTGTATGTTTGTTTGTTACCATCTTCCCTACCTTCTAGCTTTCATAGTCTGCCTTTGGGTAGGATAGTTCTTTTTTAATAGTTTAGAAAGTAATTATGAACCATATATGTGCTTTATAAAATGTGAAGACTGGTATTTCCTTATGCCATTTTGCTTTATTTTATGCACACTTTACTCTGAGTTATTCCATCTTAGTTTTCTCCTGTTGCCTGTTTTTTAGTTGTTATATCCATGATATCATTTCAGAGACTGTATTAGTCAGGGTTCTCTGGAGTCAAAGAATGTGTGGAATATATATTAAGGGAATTCATTGGAATCACTTAAAATCTGAAGTCCACCTAACCCAACAATGGGCAGCTGTGAATGGAAAGTGCAAAAGTCTAGTAGTTGTTTAGTCCCTTGAGACTATATGGTTCAATTAATCTTCTATATAAACTGGAATCCTGAAGAAGTAGGTTCCAACAGATGTTGTCAGGTAAGTGCAAGGAGGCAAAGAAGAACTACCCATTCCCCTTTTCATTGACCTTATATAGGCCTACAGCAAAAAGTATGGCACAGAATAAAGGTATGACCCACCATGCCCAGACCTAAGCTCTTCTTGTTTTCTTTTTTAAAGTTATATTATGTTGTGTTGAGTCACCACACAATGTTCACACTCTCTTTTTTGCATTTTTTATTCATTATATTCTTTATTTACATTTCAAGTGATTTTCCCTTTCCTGGATCCCCCCTCCCCAAAAGTCCCATAAGCCCTCTTCTCTCCCCCCGTTCCCCAATTTATCCCTTCTCACTTTCCTGTCCTGGTATTCCCCTACACTGCTGCACTGAGCCTTTCCAGGAGCAGGGGCCACTCCTTCCTTCTTATTGGAGATCATTTGATATGTGGATTGTATCTTGGGTATTCCAAGCTTCTTGGTCATTTCATTAGATGCTGAAAAGTATTTGATAAAATTCATCATCCTTTCATGTTAAAGGTCTTGGAAAGAACAGGAATTCAAGGCCCATACCTAAACATAATAAAAGCAATATACAGCAAACCAGTAGCCAACATCAAACTAAATGGAGAGAAATGAAGCAATCCTACTAAAATCAGGGACTAGACAAGGCTGCCTTCTCTCTCCATATTTATTCAATATAGTACTTGAAGTTCTAGCCAGAGCAATTAGACAACATAAGGAGGTCAAAGGGATACAAATTGGAAAGGAAGAAGTCAAACTATCACTATGTGCAGATGATATGATAGTATACTTAATTGACACAAAAAACTCCAACAGAGAACTCCTACAGCTGATAAACAACTTTAGCAAAGTGGCTGGATATAAAATTAACTCAAACAAATCAATAGCCCTCCTATACTTAAATGATAAATAGGCTGAGAAAGAAATTAGGGAAATGACACCCTTCACAATAGCCACAAACAATATAAAATATCTTGGTGTGACTCTAATCAAACATGTAAAAGATCTTTATGACAGGAACTTCAAGTCTTTGAAGAAATCGAAGAAGACCTCAGAAGATGGAAAAATCTTCCATGCTCTTGGTTTGGCAGAATTAATATAGTAAAAATGTCCATCTTGCCAAAAGCAATTTACACATTCAACGCAATCCCCATCAAAATCCCCATTCAATTCTTCATAGACTTAGAAAGAGCTATTCTCAAATTCATCTGGAATACCAAAAAATCCAGGAGAGCTAAAACTATTCTCAACAGTAAAAGAACTTCTGGGGGGAATCAATATCCCCGACCTCAAGCAGTACTACAGAGCAATTGTGTTAAAAACTGCATGGTATTGGTACAGTGACAGGCAAGTAGATCAATGGACTAGAATTGAAGACATGGGAAGGAACCCACAGAATTATGGTCACTTAATCTTTTATAAAGGAGCTACAACCATCCAGTGGAAAAAAGATAGCCTTTTCACCAAATGGTTCTGGTTCAATTGGAGAAGAATAATTGATCCATTCTTATCTCCTTGTATTAAGCTCAAGTCCAAGTGGATCAACAACATCCACATAAAACCAGACACACTGAAACTAAAAGAACAGAAACTAGAGAAGACCCTTGAGGACATGGGCACAGGGGAAATTTTCCTCAACAGAACACCAATAGCTTATGCTATAGATCAAGAATTGACAAATGGGACCTCCTAAAACTACTGTTTCTGTAGGGCAAAGGACATTGTCAAAAGGACAAAATGGCAACCAGCACATTGAGAAAAGATCTTTAACAACACCACATATGACAGAGGGCTCATATCCAAGATATACAAAGAACTCAAGAAGGTAGACCTAAGCTTTTCTTTGTAATTTTTCTGTCCCAGCTGGCCTGGAACTCAGATATCTGCTTGCCTCTGTCTCCTGGGCCTGAGTTTTCTTTATCCATTATGCCCTGATCAAAATCCAGGATCAAACATATGTGTCCCATGACAAGATCTGGACCAAAGACCTGTGTCTTCTAGCCTGAAGATCTGGATCCCAGGTATGTCTTCTATTTCTGAATTGTAGGTCATTCCAGATATAGTCAGTATGACAATAGGGAGTAGCTCTTGCAGATTTCCAGTGTGATGGTTTGCATATGCTTGTCCTGGGGAGTGATACTACTAGGAGCTGTGGCCTTTTGGAGTAGGTGAGTTACTGTGGGAAAGCTCTTAAAGACCATCATCCTAGATGCCTGGAAGTCTTTTCCTAGCTGCAAGAGATGTTATTCTTTGCTACTCCAGCCCCATGTCTGCCTGGATGCTATCATGCTTTTTCTACCTTGATGAAAATGGACTGAACCTCTGAACCTTTAAGCCAGCCCCAATTAAATGTCCTTTATAAAATTTGCCTTGGTGATGGTGTCTGTTCAAAGTAAAACTCTAAGATAGAAGTTGGTACCAGTACTGGAGTATTGCTGTGATAAGCCTGACTATACATTTGTTCAGAAGAATGTGGTTTTTGTGACTTTGGATTGAAAGCGATGGAATCCTTTAAGTGAGGCTTACTGGGCCATCCTAGTAGGAATATGGAAAACTTTGTTGCTAAGGGTGATTTGAACTGTGGGAGCCTGGTTCAAGAGGTTGCAGAAGAAAAGAATTTTAATATGTGAGTAAGAGACTTTTCTTGTAATATTTTGGTGAATAATGTGGCTTTTTTTTTTGCCTTTGTCTGAAGAAGACACTACCTGAGGTTAAGGTAAAGGAGTTTATATTATTTTTATTGACAAAGGAAGTCTCAATAGAGCTCAACAGAGATTTTGTTCTCTTGTTTAGTCCCATGAAGAAGATTTTAAAAGGAAGACTATAAAATGTATGCTTAGAAACGAAAAACATAAAATGTATGGTTCAAGAGTTAAAAAAGCATGAGGAAGTAAAATGGAGCTGAATCCTGGGTTCAAGGAGATAAAGGGATTAAGGGAGTGGTGATCTCATTACAAGATCCCACCAAGCTAAACTCACTGTTTGTGTTTGCTGATGAATAAGGAAAAGTTTAGACTTTTGATCTGGAATGAACTACAGTCCAGAAATGAAGGGTATACTCATGATCCAGAACTTGAGGCTGGAAGACACAAGCTTTTGATCTGGATCTTGAAGAATAGTGGCCATGAAAAGTTTAGGCCCAGGTGTACTTTCAATCCTAGGAGACAAAACAAAACAGATGTCTTAGTCCATGTCCAGCCTGGGACAGTGCAAGTTTTAGGTTAAAAAAAGTTTAAACCCAGGAGGGGTGGTACATGTTTTTAATGCCACAATTCATGGGGACAGAGCCCTGAAGATCTCTGAGTTCATGGTCAATCGACAGAGCAAATTCCAGGACAATCAAGCTTAGGCAGTGAGGGAGTTGGAAAACAGAAATCTGGTAATAGAGTGAGGCGCCCATCCTCTAGGCCAGCAGCAGAACTCTGAAGTTTTGGCTATGTGGCTCTGGCTTTTGAATTAAGAATAGAACAGACTATGGGAACAATTGATACTGGTTAGCATCATGGGGTAAAATCTTTTGAGAAATGTTTTCTGAGAGCACAAAGAAGCTATGTTCCAAAGATAGCCAAAGTTGTATCATATGCTGTCGCTGGACTTTGTAATGTGTAAAAATCACCAAGAAGATACTGGTTCTGAAGGCAGAAAGTGGTCATGGAGAGCAGCTGAGTCTTGGCACTGTGAGAGGCCAGAGAATTCTATTGGTGAAAGTACAGCCTCAGTTGCAGTTGATGGCTTAAGCTGGAAGGAGTCATGCAAAAAAAATTGAGGCTTGGGATAATGAAGAGAACCTGTGAGAGGCTATTGGTGAAGCCTAGTTGCATTTGAAGACTTCAGTGTAGTGCCAGTACCATAGGATGATCATCAAGAATAGCAATAGCAGTGGACTGAAGCCAACCAGTGCTCAGACTTCTACAGAGGGAGGAGCTGAAGAACTGATACCAGCCCTTTGGAGGATTCCAGAAGATCACATGTGGATACCAGACATCAGAACATGAAGCTATAAAGTTGAAGTTGACTTGAAGACACTAAGATGTTAAAGATGCCAGAGCAGTGTGATATCTGCTGAGGAAAGTTGCTAACAGGGAATAGAACCAGCCCAGGGGAAAGAGATCTGTTCAGTCAACAAAGATGAGAAAGGAGTGGGCATCTGAAGACTACTTTGACATCAGAAGTGGAGGTGCAGAGTTTGGAGTTTGCTTAGCTGGTTTCCTGTCTTGCTTTGGGGATTACAGTTAAGTGATTGAATCTCAGAAGAGATTTTGAGCTTTGTACTTTTAATATTGTTGAGACTGCTATAAACTGTGGAGACTTCAGATGTTGGATTAATTGTAGTTTGCATTATGATATGGCTAGTTATGGCCCCATAGACACATGTATTTGAACAAGCTTATAGAGGTCAGAGAGTGGAATGTGATGGTTTGAATATGCTTGGCCTGGGGAGTAGCTCTATGAGATGTAGCCTTGTTGTAGTAGGTGTGACCTTGATAGAGTAGGTGTGTCATTGTGGTCATTAAGACCCTTGTCCTAGTTGCCTGGAAGCCAGTATTTTCCTAGCTGCCTTAACAACAAGAGGTGGAACTCTCAGTTCTTCCAGCCCCATGTCTGCCTGGATGCTGCCATGATCCTACCTTGATGATAATGGACTGAACCTCTGAACCTGTAAACCAGTCCCAATTAAATTTTGTCCTTTATAAAAGTTGCCTTGGTTATGGTGTCTGTTTTCAGCAGTAAAACTCAACTAAGATACTTGGTCATAAATAGTATCCCTTAGGTTTTCTTCTTACGAAGCTTAGAGTACTTTTTCTTACATTTACTTGCATATTATTTCAGACTGATTGCTCTATGAAAGTATAGTTATTATTTCATTCTTTTGCATGCTAATATCTCATTTCCCTAGAAAGATAAAAAGTTCATTGTTCTCCTACATTATGGATCCATCTTTTCTATAAGCTCTTTTATAATGTTTATTGATTATCACAAGATTCTTACTTTGTCTTTGAAATCTAAGTTCTAACTATATAGTATCTTTATGAGGACTTGTTTAGGTATGTTTCATTTAAAAGTCTTAAGGGTAGTTGTCTATTTTCTTTAGAGTCTTAGAAAATCTTCAGTTAGTATTTCTCTAGGTACATTTTCGGTGCTTTATCCTTTTATTTAATTTATTTTCATTTTGTATAAACTTGACTCTTGGGTGTGTGTGAACATCCTTATACTTTCTTTGTTATACTGATCTGTATTCCATTACTCCTCTAATTGATTTATTGTCAGCTGCTTGTGTTTAAGTTCATGTTATTTTTTTCTTTGTCATCACATCTACTATTGAACTCTTCCAGTGAAATTTTGATCCAGTATTTTTAACTATGTTTTATTTGGTATGTCTAGATATTCCCATATCTAATATGTTCTAGATATTCTCTGGAATTTCTTAGATTATTTTTTCTAATATATTCTAGATATTCTCTAGAACTTCTTATATTGCATTTTGCTTTTTATTATTTTATTCATATTGATAATCATTTATGATAATGATAAGCCATACAACTCAATTTTATTAGAAATGGTTTCATGAGATTTGTCTTATTACATTATTTTGAATATTTCCCCACAATTCTTCATTTTTCTTCATGTACTGCATTTAAATCTACTCATCAAACAAAAGTCATTTCCTCTCCTCTTCCTGGACTGAGCTTAAGAGAAATAATCCCACCACTCATCATAGAGATATTTTGACAGTTTTTTCTTACTTTTTTCTTCACCAGCAAGAAGCCTGCAAATGCTTCTTTTGTCTGACCATTTTACATTGAGGTCTTGGGCAAGCTGTTTTTCCAGAGTGGGATAATAGGTAGGGTGTGGAAGTGTGATAGGGGTAGGATCTAACCATGGCAACTAGGGTACTGTTTTCATTCATCTTAACAGGCTAGTTCATGCTAGGTTGCTTAGAGCTTTAAGATTGATATGAGAGATACTAGCTCTTTGGGAAACTCCAGAGACTTTTCATCTGCTCATACTATTTCTGCCCAGACTCATCTGTTGGGCTAAACCCTTCTGATCAGGTGGTTTATGAGACATGTGAATCAATCACTCCCTTCCCTCATTGAAGCTGGGAATTGGGGCACTCTCTAATCATATGACTCTGTTCAGGCAGATTCTCCAATGTGAATTTTCTAAATCTCTGTGTAGCTTTATTTTTTTCAGATATGAAACCTTTTTTGTTTTTTATATTAATTTCTGATTTCTCACAAAGGAAATTTGCTCATAAATGATTACTGGATTTATGTGTAGTGTAGGAGGACTCAAGTTTTTGTGCATTGAAATTTTGCTGTTATCATTTTTTTTCTTGTTGAAGCAACTTTCAGTGCAAGTGGATTGGAATGGGAATATATCTTCTCACCTTTAAGTTTGAACCTGAGCACAAGGTGCTCAGTTTTCAAAGTGCTAAAGCTGTTCAGCAATAAAAGGATGGAAATGAAATAAATGGCTTTGTACATGTACACAGCTTATGCTTTTTGATTTGCAGTAAGAGAGAGGAGGAGAATCAAAAGATGAGAAGTGCAATATACCAACTTGAACAGTTTTATTTTTATACTCTGAAATTCAGTTCTCAGTGGTGCTGAACAGAAGAGTATTTCCCTTGTGCAAAGATCCTGTATGAAGGGTGTGAGCCTGGAGGACTCTTGGCATAGGGACCTCACTGGAAAATTTGAGAAAAGAAAGTTGAAGTGTATAGTAACTTGGAAGTTAAAACAATTTTAGATTTTAGATATAAGGCTTGATACCTGGATATAAATTTTTGTGATTTCTTACTGCTGCTTTAAGTTAAGCAGGTTCTGAAAATTGTGTCATGAAGTATTTAATATGGTCCCTGACATATATATAGTATATGTATATTAGACTCAAAGTCCAGAAAGAATTGTTGTACTTATGTCATCTGGAGGTGACAGCAGTTGCATTGTCTGTGGGCAGCAGCACTGAATAACAATATCAACAGTCATAGTAGGTTTCTTCTTATGCATCTACTGCATTCTTTCTTGGGAAGGAAAAAACATTAAATTCTTTGGTTTTGTCTCTCCTTTAATTGGTTGTTTCTACAGATACATTTTCTTTTTGTTTTTCCTTTTTCATTCTTATTTCAACTCTATCTTTGAACCTTTATATTTTCATTATAAAAAATAGGAGATATAGACTATTTCAGAAAGACCTTCCAATGTATCAATCATAAAGAACATCACCCATTCTGATAGTGTATTCATGATGTTTGTATAGGGAAGCAGACAAGAGAGTTAAATTTTAAAGTGCAGGGCTCGTTCCCAATCTACCAGAACATGCATTAAAGAAAAACATTTTCTTTCATTCTTCAGTGCCACCATGTACTTTGTGTCTTTATGGAATTTGAATTCTTTTAGGATTCATTTACGTTTCTAATTGTGGACTCCACTTTTATGGTGAGAATGTCTAAATGCTGGGCTCGTATCCTAGTGACATTTAGGTAGCAGTAATCCTTGACCCTTTTTTAACTTTTATTGAAAACAGATTGTTTTCTCATAAAATATATCTCAATTTTTTACCTTGCTCTACTCCAACATATTTTTCCTTCTTACCCCTCTCCACTGAGTTCAGTCCCTTTCTGACAGTAGAAAAGAACAAGCTTCTGGGAGATAACAATAAAGCAGGACCAAAAAATTACAATAAGATAAAATAAAAATTATCACATCAAGGCAACGCAACAGAAGGAAAAGAGACACAAGAGTGGGCACAAGAATCATAAACTCACTCATATATACACTCAGAAATCCCATAGAAACATCACACTGAAGGCTATAACACACATATAGAGTACCTGCTGCAGACCCACACAGGCCCTGTGCTTTCAGTCTCTGTGTACTCACATAAGCCTTGATCAGTTAATTCAGAGGGTCCTATGCTCTTGGGATCCTCCATCCCCTCTGACTCTAAGACTCTTTCTGCCTCATCTTCTTCTGAGTTCTCTGAGCTCTGAGGGAAAGAAATTAATAAAGACATCCCATTTAGAGCTGTGTGTTCCAAGGACGCTCTCTATGGATAATGGATAGTTATGGCCCTCTGCATCTGTTTCCTTCTGCTGCAGGAGGAAGATTCTCTGATAATAGTTGAACAAGCCACCTATCTATGAGTATAGAAGAATATTATTCAGAGTAGTTTATTGATAAATTTTTAAAGACCAGTGTTTTTTTCCTGCCTAGGTTTCAAGGGTGTCTAGTCTCTTCTCAGTCATACAAGCACTAGCTGGTATGGGTTCTGACTCCTGGAGTGGGCCTTACATCAAATCCGACATTGGCCAACTACTTCCATACATTCTGTGCCACTATTGCCCTAGCATATCTTATGAACAGGATAGATTATCAAAGGTCAAAGGTTTTGTAGCTGGGGTGATGTCTCTGTCTCTGTCTTTGTCTCTTTCTCTGTCTCTCTCTGTCTCTCTCTGTCTCTCTCTCTCTCTCATTGATCATTTCATTTGTTTAGATCTCAAATGATACCCCAGTTACCAGGTTACCCACTCCACCAAGCCCCCATCCCATAATATCCCACTTCCCAGTTATCCCTCCACCAACCGCCATCACACATCTGTCCTCCCCCAATCCCCTTTGCCTGTATGAGAGTGCTCCCTCATCAACCCACACTCTCATGCCCCACCACTCCAGAATCCCCTTACAATCAGGCATCAATCCTCTACAGGACCAAGGGCCTCCCTTCCTGTTGCTATCAGGCAAGGCCATCCTCTGCTACATATGTATCTGAAGCCATGGATCCCTCCAGATGCACCCCTTGATTTTTGGTCTAAACTATGGGAGAATTGGGTGGTCAGGCCAGCTTGTGTTTTTTCCCCAATGGTGTTGTAATCACCCTTTGCTCCTCTGGTCCTTCCACCAGCTCCCTTACCAGGTTCCCTGAGCTCAGTCTGATGGTTGGCTCTAAGCACCCACATCTGCATTGGTCACTTGCCTGCTGGACCTCCCCAGTAACTGCCATGGCCATACTAGGTTCCTGTTAGCAAGCACCTCTTGACCATGGCCACAGTTGGGTTTGGTGTCTGCAGACATGATGGATTTTCAGGTGGGACACTTCCTGGTTGGCCCTTCCTTTAGTGTCTGTTCCAATTTTTGTCCAAGTTCTTCCTTTGGACAAGAATATTTCTCAGTTAAAAAAATGTGATAGGTGGGCAGCCCCATCCCTCAACCAGGGGTCATGCCTATCTACTGGAAGTGGTCTCAACTAGTTGGCATCCTGTAGAGCACCTTTCAGCACCAAAGGCACTAGAGAATAGAGGTGAAGACACCTGTAAGCACCAACTCAACTTCATGATCATTGAGTTCTATGGCTTTTGTGTTCAGCAGTGGGGGCTCAGTGTCAGCTGCAGAGAAAAATCCATTGTCTTAACAACAGCCTGGGTTGTTTGTGAATTTCCATGGGACCCTTTTGGACAACAACTCAATCCAGTGCAACTCGATCTAGGAACAGAAAACGTTGCTTGCTAACAGGGGATGATGGTAAGTTGGACACTGTTTTTCCCCATAATTAGGAGAACTCATTTGATTCACCTTCATATATTTTAGGGAGTTTCCACTGCACTAAGTTTCCATAGCATCTCTCAAATACCCTTCAATACCAGTTATTTCTACCTGAATTCTTTTCCTCAACTCTTACTTCTGTCTCCTGTCCCTATCTGATCTTCCCATTCACTACCTCACCAACTCATAGTCCACTCATAAATTTACTTCCCTCTCCCAGGAATATTCATATTTTAGACCCACCCATCCACATAGTTTTTTTTCCTTTATATTTAACATTTCTGGGTCTATGGATTGTTGGTTATTTATCATTATTTAATGGCCAATATCCATTTATATGTGAAAACACACCATGTCTGTCTTTCTGGGTCTGGGTTACCTCGTTCTGGCTGATTTTCCTTTTTCTATTTTAATCTATTGCCTGTAAATTTCAGGATGCAATTTTTAAAAAATAGCTGTGTAATATTTTGTTAAGTAAATATAGCACATTTAATTTATCCATTCTCTTGAGGGACATATGGGTTGGTCCAGTTTCTGCCTATTATGAATAAAACTACAATGAACATGATTGAGCAATTGTCCTTGTGTCAGAAAGGGACATTCTTTGGTTACATGCCAATGGTGGTTTGAAAAGGTATTCTGATCACTCATGTGTATAAATGCTTGGCCAATAGGGAGAGGCACTATTAGAAGGCATGGTGTTGGAGAAAATGTGCCACCATGGTGGCCAGCTTTCGGGTCTCCTATACTCAAGCCATGCCCAGTGTGGCTCGCAATCTTCTACTACCTACTGATCTCAGCTCCAGCCAGTACCATGTCTGCAAACTGTTGTGTTTCCAACCATGATGATAATGGACTAAACCTCTGAAACTATAAGGCAGGCCCAATTAATTGTTTTTCTTTATAAGAGTTGGCATGTTCATGATGTCACTCCACAGCAATAGAAACCCTAACAAAGAATATGTCTATGAGTGTTATAACTGGATCTTGAGGTAGATCAATCCCAACACTTGGAGAAACCATTATATTGATTTCTTGATTTCCATAGTGGCTATATAAGTTTGCAGTCAAACTAGCAAGGGAGGAATATTCCCTTTGCTTCAAATCCTTAGCAGATGAGCTGTGCCCTGTGGGTAAAGAACTTAGCCATACTGACAGGTGTAAGACAGGATTTCAAAGTAGTTTTGATTTGCATATCCTTGACAGCTAGAGTTAGTGTTTCTTATTCACTTGAGTCTCCTTTATTGTGAAATCTCTGTTTAGATCAATACTGTGAATTTTAATTGAATTATTTATGTTTTCAACATCTAGTTTCTTGAGTTTTTTATTATTAATATTTTTGCTATTAGCCCTCCATAAGTTGTGGAATAGACAAAAATAGTTTTCCATTCTCTAAGCTGCCACTTTGTCCAATGAATAGAGACCTTTGCCTTATAGAAGTTATTCCATTTCACAAGGTACACATTTATCATTTGTTGATATTAGTACTTAAGCTGTTGGTGTTCTGCTTGTGTAAACTGTCTCCTGTGCCAATGTGTCCAAGGCTATTCCTTAATGTCTTTTCTATCAGGTTAAGCATATCTGATTTTATGTTGAGGTCTTTGATTCACTTAGACTTGAGTTTTATGCAGCGTTATAGGTATGGATTTGTTTGCATTCTTCTACATGCAGTCACTCATTTTGACCGTCACTATTTTTTTTCAGAGATGCTGTCTTTTTACCCTAGTGTGTTATGTGTGACTTGAAGTTTTTACTATACAAGGCTTTCACTTTTTTTGTTAGAGCTACCCCAAGATATTTTATATTATTTTAGGAATTTATGAAAGGTATTATTTCCCCAATTTCATTCTTAGTCTGTTTGTCATTCAAATATATGAGGACTACTGATTTTTTTTAAAGTTAATTATCCAACTACATTTTATCAGTGGTAGACCTTCTATGGTAAAACTATTAGGATCATTTAAGTACAGCATCATATAATTTCCAAATTATGATACTTTGATTTTTTTTCCTTTCAATTTGTATTCCCTTGTTCTCATACAGGTGTCATGTTGCTCTAACTAAAACTTTAAATACATATTGAGAGAGTGGACAATAATGTCTTATGCTTAGTTTTAGTGGAATTGCTTTGAGTTTCTTTCCATTTAATTTAAAGTTGGCTATAGGCTTGGTTATAAATTACCTTTATTATGTTTATATATGTCGCTTGTATCCCTAAACACTCCAGGATTTTTATCAAGAAGGTCAATAGATTTTTGTCAAAGGCCTTGTCTGCATCTAACATGATTATCATGTATGTTTTTCTTTCAGTTTGTTTATATGGTAGATTACATTTACAGACTTTCATGGATTGATCCACCCATATGTCTCTGGGATAAATTCTACTTGATTGTGATGGACGATGATATTTTTGATATGCCCTTGGATTCTGTTTGCATATATTTTATTGATTATTTTTAAACATGTTCACAGAATAAATGGTCTGTAATTCTCTTACTTTTTGGGTCTTTCTGTGGTTTGGGTCTCTGAATGATTGTATGCTCATGAATTGAATTAGGAAGAGTTCCTTTTGTTTCTATTTTGAATGATAATTTGAGGGGTATTGGCATTAACTTTTCTTAAATGTCTGGCAGATTTGTGTGCTAAGACCACTTGGCTTTTGGAAAGTTCTGGTTTGCTGATTTTTAATGACTGTTTCTAAATCACACAAGGTTGTAGACCTCTTTAAACTGTTTAGTTGGTCTTGATTTAACTTTGGTAATGGTTATCTATCAAGAAAATTATCCATTTCTTTTAGATTTTCCAATTTGGTGCAGTGTAAGTTTTAAAAGTATATCTTTCTGATTTTCTGGATTTTCTTGGTATTTATCGTTATGTCCCCTTTTTCCATTTCAAATTTTATAATTTTTTTTATTTCTTATCCATCGTTTAGTGAGATTGGATAAAGGTATATCTACCTTATTAATTTTCTCAAAGAACAAACTTTTTATTCTATTATTCCTTTGTTTCTGTGTGTTGTTTAAATTTGGCTTTATCATAGAATGTCTTACTTTCTCTATTTATGGTGATTGAAAGGTTTGCTGGATATGGTAGTCTTGGATACCATCTGTAGATTCTCAGAATCTTCAGGATATCTGTGCATTTTTTCCTTTTAGAGTCTCAATAGAGAAGTCAGGTGTAATTCTAGTAGGAATTCTGTAGTGTGCAGTTATAAAAAACAATCCTTGCTATGGCTGACTAGGCACCAGAAATCATGGTTCTTCCTACCTCTATCGGGAGCCCGAGAGGTGGTCTGCCCAGGTTCCTGTGGTTAGCTGCTACAGAACTGCTCTCCTTCCCAACCCATCTGCCCTCTGCTGATAACCTGCTGAAACTGGCTGTTGCTGCTTCTAATTACCTTAGCTCTTGAAAAATGAAACCTCCAGAGGCTTGTAATTTAGCAGCCTGATTTATAACAATAAGTCTTCAACACCCAAAATGCCCAAAGAACTCAAACTCAATGGATATAGATACAAGCTGTACACCTAGATTGCATATATATACCTTACATTACTTAATCACCTATATGTAAAATCCCTAGTTGCTTATGGCTCCTAGGAATATGTGGTTCTGGCTCATCAACCTCTTCTTTAGGCACCATCTTGTCTCTCTCCCATGTCCATCTCATCTATCTCCTCTAGTCTTATCTGACTAATTAAGATTTCACCTGACCTCACCTGAGTACAGGGGCCCCTTTTAAAGGAGCAAAAATATCCAAACAGTCCACAACAGAATTCTAATTGGTCTCTCTTTGTATGTTAGTTTGTAACCTTTTTAGCTTTTAATATCCTTTATTTGTTCCGTTTTATTAGTGTTTCGATTTTATGTGGCTAGAGTATTTTTTCTGGCTCAAGCCATTTGTTGTTCTGTATGTTTCTTGTACCTTTATAGGTATCTCTTTCTTTTAAAAGGTTTGTTACATTTTCTTCTATGACTTTGTTGAAATTCTTTTCTGGGTCTTTGACCTGGGATTTTTCTCATTCCTATCCTTAAATTTGGTATTTTCATAGTGTTGAAGATTTATTGAATGTTTTGTACTAGGAGGTCTTTTTTTTTAACTTAACAATTTCTTTGACAGGTGTACCTATTTATTCTATTGTATTGTCAATGCCTGAGATTCTTTCTCCAATAGTGAAGTTTGCTTCTGTATTTCCTTTCTGAATTTCTAAATTTTTCATTTCATGATTTACTTTATCATTTTTTTGTTATTGATTCTATTTCTATTTTCAGGTCTTGAACAGTTTTATTTGTTTCTTTCAACTGATTGTGTTTTCCTGGAATTTTATTTATTATTATTATTTATTCTATATTCTTTGTTTACATTCCAAAGGCTTTCCTCTTTCCCAGTTCTCCCCTCACCATATGTCCCATAAGTCCTCTCCCTCTACCCCCCCCACCCGCCTATTCCACAATCACCCCCCCACACACACACCATTTCTCTGTTCTGGTACTTTCCTACAAAACTGGATCCAATCTTTTCAGGACCAGGGTCCTCTCCTTCCTTCTTCTTGGGAATCTTTTGACTTGCTAATTGTGCCTTGAGTATTCAGAGCTTCTGGGGTCATTAATATCCACTTATCAGTGATTGCATTTCATGTGTATTCTTTTGTGATTGGGTTAACTCACTTAGGATGATATTTTCCAGATCCAACCATTTGCCTACAAATTGCATGAATTCATTATTTTTAATTGCTGAGTAGTATTCCATTGTATAAATATACCACATTTTCTGTATCCATTCCTCCTTTGAGGGATATCTGGGCTCCTTCCAGCTTCTGGCTATTATAAATAATGCTGCTATGAACATAGTAGAGCTTGTGTCTTTATTGTATGGAGGGTAATCCTCTGGGTATATGCCCAGGAGTGGCATGACACTGTCCGCTGGAATTGTCATGCCCAATTTTCTGAGGAACTGACAGACTGATTTTCTGAGCGGTTGTACCATCTGGCAATCCTACCAACAGTGGAGGAGTGTTCCTCTTTCTCCACATCCTCGCCAGCACCTGTTGTCTCCTGAGTTTTTAATCTTAGCCATTCTGACTGGTGTGAGGAGGAATCTCAGGGTTGTTTTGATTTGCATTTCCCTGATGACTAATGATGTTAAACATCTCTTAAAGTGTTTCTCATTCCTGGCATTTTTTTTTCTTTTCTTTTTTTTTTTTAATTTTTTTTTAATTTTCTATATTCTTTGTTTACATTCCAAAGGCTTTCCCCTTTCCCAGTTACCCCCCACCATATGTCCCATAATTCCTCTCCCCCCCATGCTATTCCCCACTCTTCCCCCCCCCCATGATTTCTCTGTTCTGGGTCTACAATACTGGATCCAATCTTTACAGGCCCAGGGTCCTCTCCTTTTTTTCTTCTTGAGAGTCATTTGACTTGCTAATTGTGCCTTGAGTATTTCAGAGCTTCTGGGGTCATTAATATCCACTTATCAGTGATTGCATTTCATGTGTATTCTTTTATGATTGGGCTAACTAACTTAGGATGATATTTTCCACATCCAACCATTTGCCTACAAATTGCATGACTTCATTATTTTTAATTGCTGAGTAGTATTCCATTGTATAAATATACCACATTTTCTGTATCCATTTCTCCTTTGAGGGACATCTGGGCACCTTCTAGCTTCTGGCTATTATAAATGAGGCTGCTATGAACATAGTAGAGCATGTGTCTTTATTGTATGGAGGGGAATCCTCTGGGTATATGCCCAGGAGTGGTATGACAGGGTCTGCTGGAATTGTCATGCCCAATTTTCTGAGGAACTGCCAGACTGATTTCCTGAGCGGTTGTACCATCTTGCAATCCTACCAACAGTGGAGAAGTGTTCCTCTTTCTCCACATCCTCCCCAGCACCTGTTGTCTCCTGAGTTTTTAATCTTAGCCATTCTGACTGGTGTTCTCAGGGTTGTTTTGATTTGCATTTCCCTGATGACTAATGATGTTGAACATCTCTTAAGGTGTTTCTCATTCCTGGCATTTTAAAAAGGGATTTTTTTTCATTTCCTCCAATTGTTTGTTTGTGTTTTCCAGAATTTCTTTAATGGATTTCCTTATTATTTTAAGGATCTTTATAATCTACCTATAATTGCTTTTAAGGAATTTTTCTTGTGTTACAGCCCTGTTACTATATTCAGGCCTTACTGGGGTAGGATAACTGGTCTCTAGTGACAACATTTTGTCCTGGCTGCTATTGATTGTGTTTTTACATGGACATCTAGCTATCTGGGTTTAGGATAATCATAGGTCTAGGCTCTGATATCTGGGTTTTTTGGGTTGGTGATTTGTTCTTTGGCTTGTGTTTCTTCTTTGGATTTTCAGACTGTATTTTGATTATGTGTTTCCTATTTTGATGTGGCGGTTTGAATATGGTTGGCTTATGAGAACTGGTACTATTAGGAAGATGTGTAACTTGTTGGAATGTGTGCGGCCTTGTTGGAGAAAGTGTGTCACTGTGCGGTTAGAAGTTGAGATCTTATGCTCAAAACTCCACCTACTACAGAATAAGTCCCCTCCTGGTTGACTATAGAAGATAGTCTCTATTGGATGGTTGTGGCTCCTTTATCAAAGATCAAGTGACCATAAGTGTGTGGGTTCCTTTCTGGGTCTTCAATCCTATTCCATTGATCTACTTGCCTGTTGCTGTACCAATACCATGCAGTTTTTAACACAATTGCTCTGTAGTACTGCTTGAGGTCAGGCATATTGATTCCCCCAGAAGTCCTTTTATTGTTGAGAATAGTTTTAGCTATCCTGGGTTTTTTGTTGCTCCAGATGAATTTGAGAATTGCTCTTTCTAGATCTATGAAGAATTGAGTTGGGATTTTGATGGGGATCACATTGAATCTGTAGATTGCTTTTAGCAAGATGGCCATTTTTACTATATTGATCCTGCCAATCCAGGAGCAAGAAATATTTTTCCATCTCCTGAGGTCTTCTTCGATTTCTTTCTTCAGGGACTTGAAGTTCCTGTCATACAGATCTTTCACTTGTTTGGTTAGGGTTACGCCAAGGTACTTTATGTTGTTTGTGGCTATTGTGAAGGGTGTTATTTCCCTAACTTCTTTCTCAGCCTGATTGTCCTTTGAGTACAAGAAGGCTACTGATTTGCTTGAGTTAATTTTATAATCAGCCATTTTGCTGAAGTTGTTTATCAGCTGTAGAAGTTCTCTGGTGGAGTTTTTTGGGTCGCTTAAGTAAACTATCATATCGTATGCAAATAATGATACTTTGACTTCTTCCTTTCCAATTTGTATCCCCTTGACTTCCTTATGTTGTCTACAAATGGTGCTGGTTCAACTGGAGGTCAACATGCAGAAGAATGCAAATTGACCCACTCTTACCTCCTTGTACTAAGATCAACTCCAAGTGGATCAAGGATCTCCACATAAAACCAGACACACTGAAATTATTAGGAAAAAAAAAACTTGGGAAGACCCTGGAGGACATGGGCACAGGGGGAAAGTTCCTGAACAGAACATCAATAGCTTATGCTCTAAGATGAAGAATTGACAAATGGGACCTCATAAAATTACAAAGTTTCTGCAAGGCAAAGGACACCATCAGAAGGACAAAACGGCAACCAACAAAGTGGGAAAAGATCTTTACCAACCCCACATCCAACAGAGGGCTAATATCCAATATATACAAAGAACTCAAGAAGTTAGATCCCAAAGAACCAAATAACCCTGTCCAAAAATGGGGTACAGAGCTAAACAAAGAATTTTCACCAGAAGAAATTCAGATGGCTGAGAAACACCTTAAGAGATGTTCAACATCACTAGTCATCCGGGAAATGCAAATCAAAACAACCCTGAGATTCCACCTCACACCAGTCAGAATGGCTAAGATTAAAAACTCAAGAGACAACAAGTGCTGGCGAGAATGTGGAGAAAGAGGAACACTCCTCCATTGTTGGTGGGGTTACAAAATGGTAAAACTGCTCTGGAAATCAGTTTGGCGGATCCTCAGAAAATTGTGCATATCACTTCCAGAGGACCCTGGCATACCACTCCTGGGCATATACCCAGAGGCTTCCCCTGCATACAATAAAGACACATGCTCCACTATGTTTATAGCAGCCTTGTTTATAATAGCCAGAAATTGGAAGGAGCCCAGTTATCCCTCAAAGGAGGAATGGATATAGAAAATGTGGTATATTTATACAATGGAATACTACTCAGCAATTAAAAATAATGAATTCATGCAATTTGAAGGTAAATGGTTAGATCTGGAAAATATCATCCTAAGTGAGTTAACTCAATCACAAAAGAATACACATGAAATGCAATCACTGATAAGTGGATATTAATGAGCCCAGAAGCCCTAAATACTCAAGGCACAATTAGCAAGTCAAATGATCCCCAAGAAGAAGAAAGGAGAGGACCCTGGCCCTGAAAAGTTTGGATCTAATTTTGTAGACCTAGAACAGAGAAATCGTGGGCTGGGGGATGATTGAGGTATAGTTGGGGGGAGAGGACTTATGGGACGTATGATGGGTGGGAACTGGGGAAGGGGAAAGCCTTTGGAATGTAAACAAAGAATATAGAAAATAAAAATTAAAAAAAAAGATAGTCTCATTCTGGCTACCAGTGGATTAAGATGTAGAACTTTCAGTTCCTTCTCCAGCACTGTGTCTGCCTTGATGCTGCCATGTTTCCTGCCATGATGATAATGTCTCTGAAATGGCAATCCAGCTCCAATTAAATATTGTTCTTTATAAGACTTGTCTTTGCTGCTCCTTGATCTTCGACAAAGGAGCTGAAAACATCCAGTGGAAAAAAGATAGCCTTTTCAACAGATGGTGCTGGCTCAACTGGAGGTCAACATGCAGAAGAATGAGAATTGATCCACTCTTATCTCCTTGCACTAAGCTCAACTCCAAGTGGATCAAAGACCTCCACATAAAACCAGACACACTAAAACTAATAGAAAAGAAACTGGGGAAGACCCTTGAGGACATTGGCTCAGGGGAAAAATTCCTGAACAGAACACCAATTGCTTATGCTCTAAGAGCAAGAATAGACAAATGGGACCTCATAAAACTACAAAGTTTCTGTAAGGCAAAAGACACTGTCAAAAGGATAAATCGGCAACCAACAAATTGGGAAAAAATCTTCACCAACCCCACATCCGACAGAGGGCTAATCTCCAATGTATACAAAGAACTCAAGAGGTTAGACCCCAGAAAACCAAATAACCCTATCCAAAAATGGGGTACAGAGCTAAACAGAGTCTTTTCACCTGAAGAAATTCGGATGGCTGAGAAACACCTTAAAAAATGTTCAACATCACTAGTCATTAGGGAAATGCAAATTAAAACAACCCTGAGATTTCACCTCACACCAGTCAGAATGGCTAAGATTAAAAACTCAGAAGACATCAGGTGTTGGTGAGGATGTGGAGAAAGAGGAACACTCCTCCACTGCTGGTGGGGATGCAAGCTGGTACAACCACTCTGGAAATCAGTATGGCGGTTCCTCAGAAAACTGGGCGTGATACTTCCGGAGGACCCAGCCATACCACTCCTGGGAATATACCCAGAAGATTCACCAGCATGCAATAAGGATACATGCTCCACTATGTTCATAGCAGCTTTATATATAATAGCCAGAAGCTGGAAAGAACCCAGATGTCCCTCAACAGAGGAATGGATACAAAAAATGTGGTATATATACACAATGGAGTACTATACAGTCATTAGAAACAATGAATTCATGAAATTCTTAGAGAAATGGATGGAGCTGGAGAATGTCATACTAAGTGAGGTGACCCAGTCTCAAAAGAATACCCATGGTATACAGTCACTGATAAGTGGATATTAGCCTAGAAGTTTGGAACACCAAAGACACAAATCACATATCAAGTGATGTCTCACAAGAAGAAAGGAGTGGACACTGGTGCTAGAATGGACCAAAACATCATTGTGGGAGAGTACAAGAACAGTAAAGTGGGAGGGGGTGGATGCAGGAGCAGGGGGAGGGAAAAGGACATGTGGGACCTTTGGGGGTGGGGAACCAGAAAAAGGGAAATGAATTGTAAATATAGAATATATACAATAAAAAAAATCAAAAAAAAAAAAGACTTGTCTTGTTGTCTCTTCACAGCAATAGAAACCATAACTAAGACTGCTGGTGTCTTCACAGAGAATGCTTTCTGGTGTTAGACCCTGGGATAAGGGGATGAAGTAGAAGAAAGTTTGGAGGAGAAGACCTTTGTGATCTGTTGAGGATTGGGTCAGAGAAGAAAGGGACATTTCAACCAGTTTCCTATTACAGAGTTGGGGATAAGACTAGCAGAATTGGACTTTTAGAGTAATGGGAGAAGTGCCAATCTGCCTTCAGTTAACTTTTGCCCTAAGAGGAATAGACCTTGTATTTAGAAAGACTGCCTGTTGTAATTCTGGGCTAGGATGAAGTGAACAAATAGGGAGAGGAAAGTTATGACAGTGTGTTCCACGGGAGATGTGGGCAGAAGAAGGGAACACTGCAGCTGATTTTCTGTTGCAATGCTGAGGAGGTGACAGAGTAGAGTGAAAGGAAGGAGTTATAAGGATCTTTAGTTAGCTTACTTATTTGTTCCCATGATTTATTTAACTTGTGTGTTCTCAGTGAATGCTTGTTAGTAGTATCCGAGTCTGGATAATAGGTGACTCGCAGGGAGAAAATTTGGGGGACATTTTTTTTATATTCTTTGAGGATGGTGCAAGGTAAGAAAGGGAGACCACAGCAGGTTTCATTCTATGGAGCTGGAGATGAGATTGTGGGCTGGGAGAGCATATAGGTTTATAAATTGAATGCTGTTCCTCAAATAGTAAAAGTAGAAAAGGTGCCCAGAGAGACCATGTGAAATTTCACTTTAAATGCAAGGTAAAGAAATCTTTTTTTAAAAAGTACCTTTCTTATTTTGTTTTGTATTTATTTTCTTTTTAAAAGTAATTCTGGGATATAACTTATTTAATTATGAAACAAAGAACACTTGCGTTTTTCTCTTTAAGGAAGAAAATTACTTGTTACTTCTCTTTGGTGTTTCTGTATTTCTAGCATAACTGTCCTGTTCATTGTGACCAAAATTGGAAAAATGCAGTTTAATTGAATACATGTTCAGAAACACTAACTTACCCTGTCTACTGACATGGTTCCTGGATGGCTATTTAAAATGCATAATGTCAACATTACATTTTTTCTGAAGGAAAAGAACAGGCTTCTATAGAATGATAATACAATACAATAAAATCAGTATGACATGAAATTTGATAAAACAAAATAAAAGAAGGAAAAAAAGCCCAGAAGACTCAAAATTCAGACCCATTTTTTTATAACTCTGGGATCCCATTAAAACACTCAGCTAGAAGCCATAATATATACTCAGAGTAACTGATGCATACCCAGGCATGCCCTGGCATACCACCTTAGTATCTCTGCTATCAGATGAGCTTTGATCATGGTGATTTAGAAGACCCTTTTTTTCTTTCTTTCTGTCCTCCATATCTCTTTGGCTCTTACATTCTTTCTGCCTTCTTTTCTTCAGGGGGCTTTCATGAACCCTGATGGGGTAATTTGATGGAGATATTCCATTTAGGGAATGAACACTTCAAGGTCTCTTACCCTTTGCTTAATATTTTGTTGTGGGTCTTTGTATTTATTCCCACCTCTGTAGGTGGAAGCTTCTCTGATGATGGCAAAACAAGGGAATAATTTGTGAATATAGCAGGAGGTCATTAGGAGTCATTTTACCACTAGGTTTTGCTGATGTTATTGTTGTTTAAGATGATAATAATTGTATAATGTTTTGTTTGTATATGATTTTACACTAGGTTGCCAAGCTATCTAGCTTCTGGTTCTTGATCTCCAAAGCAGAATCAGGTATGGGTTCCATCTTGTGGAATGGGCTGTAAGTCAAATCAGATTGATACAAGATATGCCTTTCCTGAGAATTATTAAGAATATTTATTGGGAAGGAAAATATTGCTAATTTTGACTTTGAAAGTGGACTTGTCTGTCTTGCCAAACTCTTTCTACTTAAGAGGAAATCTGAAGAGAGATTTCATGGACAGCGTAACTACTTAACACATGATCTTGGACACAATTTGATTAATCCCATAGATTTCAAATTGTGTGTATGTCCATGTAAAATGAAAGAAAAGAGAGTTATTCTAGAAGACTCTCCACAATAAAGCAAGGCCAACTGTTGAGATACCTGTGCTAAAATTAATGAAAGACTCTTTTTCCTAGGGCAGGACAGGGAAGGGTTGATCATGAAGTTTGGATGCCAGGTTTATAGTTTTCATTAAATATGTGCTTACAACACTATCCATGCTACAGGCAGGTACTAATTCTATACCAATATATCAAGAGCAGAAGAAATGTCAAGTATCCTGATTTACATAAATATGAACAATTTCTTCTGTAGGATCTTTTCTACATTTGCTTTAATATATTAGTTGTA
Organism: Apodemus agrarius; assembly: GCA_964023405.1. Taxonomy (NCBI): domain Eukaryota; kingdom Metazoa; phylum Chordata; class Mammalia; order Rodentia; family Muridae; genus Apodemus; species Apodemus agrarius. The sequence continues at coordinate 141,877,280 of OZ030008.1, forward strand.
GTTGCTGGGGAAAGGTAAAAGCTGATTCTGGATATGGATGGAAACATGACTCATTTAGCATGTCTGTAGAGGACATTTCCAGATGTTCCAGTTGAGTATAGTTGGTCAAGTACATCTACCTAAGGGAAGAATTTTTTGAGTAATTCAAAAACCTCATACTAACATGGTATTACACCTTGAGAAACTATGTGCTTGTGACAAGCTATGTCCTTTGTATTTTAACAACTGCCCAATTTCACCTCTTCTTCTACAGTCCAATTCTCTCTGATTAGCAGTTTCAATGGCAAATGAAATAAAAATCCATGGTATTAACCTGTCATATTAAGAAACTCTATTCGCTCTAGTGCACACATTTGGCACAGCTGTGAATTTTGCATTTAAATATCCCTCACCAGTGGGCTGTTCAAAACTATTGCTTTTCTACGGGAAATTAAACAGGGAGCTGCTTAATGCTCCTTGTTAGTTTTTTAATAAAAATGAAAGTGAGAAGCTAGCAGTATGGGAGCAAATGTCTTTAGGACCCCATGGCTGTGCTAAAAGCAGAGAAGAGGAACTAAAATGCATATGACTTTAAACTACTCCTGCAATGGTGGCTATGCAAGATCCAGTTCTCTGTGATCCTACAAATTGCCTCACAAATGTTGTTTAGAGGTTATGTTAAATTGGGAGAGTCTTCTACTGGGATCATTAGGCAGCTCCCACTTTCATTTCCTAATAAAATATTGAAAGTTGCAATTCAGGGGATGAGATGCTGGTATTGGAGTTCTGTGGTCTCTGTGAATTAAAGACTTCAGAGGCGATCGACAAAAATTAAGGGGAATAGATAAAAAAGTTAAAGAAAGTATAAAGTTGAGAATATCAAAATGCAGGAAAAGAAAACTAGAAGAGAGAGGCTGAGGTATAGATTAGTACTGGAAGGAGGAAGATAGATAGTAAATAGAGGGAGAGAAAGACAGAGAGAGAGAGAGAGAGAATGAAAATGAGGAGAGAGGATGAATTTTGAATATTAAAAATAGTGTCCAGAATTCAGCGTCTGAGCAAGTGGTACAGGTGTCGTCCTCACTATACCCACTTTTAAGGTGAAAGTCCATCTTGATTCCAAATGCTTGTAATTGTGTCTTCCTTATTTCAAATGTAGAACACATCTAGTAGACAATTATAAATATTTATAATTAGAAATAGAAATATAAAATTTCATTTTTATCAGAAAGGTGGTTCAAAGAACAAAACCTCTGTTCATTTTTTACCACTTTGGTAAAAAAAATTTATGCTCACAGTGCTCTTATTAAGTATATTAAGGAAACAAAGAACAAGTTTTGAAGATAGTTATACCACAAAAGACATAGCAGTAAACTTTTTGAAAGCACCACAGAGACACTGATGCAACTGTTTACACATACAATGATAGGTGACAACTGTCACACACAAGAGGAAAAATGAGTTTTCAGCTTATGACAAGAATTAATGTACAAGAAAACAGATACCAGGATGGAGTTAATGTGAGGAAAAGCCATTTTTATATGACAACCATACTATCTATACAACCTTCTCACTAAGCTTCTAAGGGAAGACAGGTGTTTATTTAACCCTAATTATACAATTAAAATATCTCTAACTCACTTTTTCATGGAAATAGAAAAAGCTAGCCTAAAATTCATTTGGAACCATAGAAGATACCTGATAACCAGAATAATCATGAGCAACACAAATAATGCTGGTAAGGTTACAGTTCCAGATTTTAAGATATGTTATAAAAGCAATATGGTATTGGCACAAAAAAGACGTGTCTACTAATAGAACAAAATTGAATTTCCATAGATAAACAAATGTAACTTCATCCACTTAATATTTGACATAGACATCTAAAACACAAGCTGGAAAAAAGAATCTTCGACAAATGGTACTGGCCAAATTGAATGTCCTCATTTAAAAGAGTAAAATTAGATTCTGCTTCTATCACCTTGTACATAACCTAACTACAAATGGATTAAAGACCTATGCCTGAAACCTGAAACACTAAAACTGCAAGAAGAAAACATAGGCAGTGCCTACTTGATGTAGTTGTAGAAAAGACTTACTGAATAGGACTTTATTTGCCTAAGAATTAAGGCAGTCAATTGAAGAGTGGGACCTTATGAAACAAAAAAAAATCTTCTCATCTCAAAAGCAATCAATCAGGTAAAGAGGATGTGGTCAGAATGGGAGAGAACCTTTGTAAGCTATTGTTGTGTGTAGCTTTTTGTTACCCTGCCTATGTTCCAGGAATGGGCCAGACTACCAGCCCCTGCCCAGTTTTCCTTGAATAAAAGACAGACACACAGTTGTTTAATTTCAGCTTGCTTTCTTGGCACAATTGTTGGGTGCTACTATCTCATGCCTGGAAATCTCGCTGTTATCATTACTCTTAGCTCTATATCTCCCACCTGCCCTAAATTTAGTTGGCCAATTGAATCTAGTTCCTGCAAAACATCTCTTACCCCCCTTCTGAAGGAACAGCCACGATCCATCATTCCTCCAGAGACCTCATATAATTGCCTGAATCTTTTCTCCCCAAGGCATCCCCTTCTCCCTTGCATCTGTCTCTTTTCCTCCAGGAACCTGGAAATACTGCCTCTACCTTTTGCCTAGCAATTTGCCTATGGCGTTCTTTACTGATTGATCAAGAACCAATCATGGTACAGAGTGGCCCTCTACATCTCACCTTTTCTGTCCAATAAAAACAAAACGAAAACAAAAACAAACAAACAAAAAAAACACTTCTTCTTCCAGACGTAAATTGAACAAAACCATAACAATCATGTAAATTATACAGTATAATATACAAATGACATCCATTCCATCAAATGTGTCAATTAGATAAAGTTACCATCATTCCCAATTTAACAAATTATGATTCTATCCCTAGATTATGTTTAGATTTTAGCTTGTGATACCATCTGAAAAGCATGTCTTCTCCTCTATAACCCCCCCTCTCAAAATTAAACAACTTGCATTTGGTTATGAGACTAAAACTAGTCTTCAACCCCATCAGAAATCTGAGAACTTATGCATCACCTGGGTATATAGGAAGCATCAAACAGCGTCTCAAACAACTGCTGAGAAAGCTAACTACATGGGCAGCCCCCTAATTCCTTATAACTTTGGAGCATCAGTCTTTAGCCTTTTGGCCCAGGATCATCTGACAAACCTTTGCAAAGCAGAATTATTAAGGACTGTTTACCCTGAATTGGCAGAACTAACAGTTGACCATTCTATGTAATGTATCCTTTTCCTGGACAGTATTTTGTCTGTAGATGAAATAGGCAATTTTTGCCTAGTGGTTACTTTTACACAATAAGCAACCTCACCTGGAGGTGAAGATACTCAATTTCTTTGTTGAACCAAGAAAAGGGTGCTGTCAATAGCAGATATGTCTCATTATCAAATAATTAAATAAGAGTAAATATTATATTTTATGGATTTCTCATGTTTCTGAAGACTATCTATCTATCTGTCTGTCTGTCTGTCTATCTACCTATCTATGATAATCTGAAATGGTAAAGCTTGACCATTCTTAGCTACTTATAATTAAAATATATTGAAAACACCCTTTTATGATTAAATCAGAATCTAACATAATCATGAATTTGCTATATAACCTTCAGTTTGTATTGCTTAATTATGTAAAAAAGTAGTTTGTAATAGCAGTTACTTGAAGTACTGGGTTTAAGCTTTGCATGAGTTGCATAAGTACAATGCTTATCTATGAGTAACAATATTAATCTCAAATTTTGTATCAATGTACTTTATACATTACATTGATACAAAATGTAAAAATGTATTTAATGTATGAAAACCTTAAATCTGTATCAAAATAAATTCTGTACCAATGCAAGAAATTATAATTTCAATTTGAATCAATTATAAACGTTGTACAGCCTCTCTTTTTTGAGGCTTCTATATCCTAAAAGTCAGGATACCAATACATAGCCTGCAGTTACTATAGAAACCAGAAAAGCAAAACAGAACCATTGCCTGGGCATAAAGTTAAGGAGCATTAGAGCAGGGAATAGAAGGGCACAATTCATTAGCTTAGGAAAAGGAAAAAGGAGAATTGTTTAAGGGAGGTAAATACAGAAGAATGGAAGAGTGTAAAAGGAAAGATACAGTGGTCTGACATGAGAAATAAAAGGGAAACCACTAGGGACAGAAAAGAAATCAACATAGGAAAAGGGTGGAATATGAGTCAAATAATGAAATGGAAAGATGAAAAAGCTTCAAAAGCCACAATAAATCATATTAATTACTTACTTCAAGAAAACCATACACCTAGAACTATATTCATATAGTTCTCAGTGCATATACATATATTATTTTAATGAATTTTCCTCATTTGTGCTAGCAGTGCTTCCTCTAAGAGAGAAATAATGCATACACACACACACACACACACACACACACACACACACTCACACACACACACCAAACAAAATCCAAGTATCAAAAAATACCACAAATAATACCAGACAGAAGAATTCCTTTTTAGAATTCTTGGCCAACGCTGTCTAGGAGACTCCTAAAATGTACATCTTGTTGCTGTTGTTGCTCTCAGTTAGCTCACAGAAGTTGTTGTGCACACACACACACACACAGACATGATACAATTTGTCCTTATGCCCACAGATAAATGTAGTATTTACCCTTTATCAAGCAAACATTACAATAAATGAAGGCAACTACAGAAAACCACAAAACAAAACAAAACACTGCAAGACCCCAAAAAATGAGGGCGCCTCAGCACCCCACGCCTCAGAAGGTGACACCCAAATTACTCGCAAGAAATGGTCTTGATGCAACAGAAAGAGGATTTTTATTCTAGAGGCTCTGGAGTTCACAGCCATATGCCTTGCAGGGGTAGAGGTCTGTGGAACCCCGAGTGCAGAATTGAAACAGCTTTATAAGTTTACAACAAAGCACTCGCATCGCAAACCAATCATTCCTTAGCATTGAGAGCCTTCGCCGTGTGAGCCAATCCATTTGTACCACTCCATATCTTCTAAGCCAATCAGTTTAAATTATCCAAGCCCACACTCCGAGGACCAATCAGTTTCTCAGAGTTCCATAGCTGTGTGGGTTCCTGCGTGGGGGTGATGGCATAAGCAGTTTACAGAAGCCAGATAAGCAACTAGTTAGCTCATTTCCTGTTACCTAACAGGGCCAGGATCACATACTCAAGGCCCTTTTGCCTAGTTCCTAACAAAGAGTGGGCTCAAGAAATTTGAACTTTCACCTAGTTTCTAACAAAGGGGGGGAAGAATTTAAGGTACTTAGGGTTTCTAAGGAGTGAGATGCATTTTGAGATGCACTTCTAAATTTCTGACTTCTTGGGGTCATTTGAGAGTTAGGCTGTATTTTTCATCCTTTCAGGTCCTCACTAGGGTAGAGCACACCTATTGGTTGGTGAGTGACAATCAGTTATGAAATCTAACTGAAATATGTAATGTTTTATGTCCTGAATAGGTTCAATTTAGAAATATATGGTGAGTATACAAATACATATATAACAATAAATACAGATGAATTTGAAAAAGAGTGAATACAATTTTGTGGGAGAGTTTTGAGGGACAAGAGAGAAAGGAGAAAGATAATCAAGTCAAAATTAAAACAAATAAACAGAGAACTCCAATAACTTTAAAATTTAATGTACCTAGAAAGCTAATCACTTGTTTAGAGGCTACTGAGCCCATACACATTCAGGTGCAAAATTCACGTAACTGCTCATTCATCTCTCCTTTCATCTGAGAGCAAGTGGCAGAGCTGGCCACTTAGACATCATTTTAATTTCTATCAATTTTAAGATGTCCATATTGCAAGATGAGATTTAAAGCATTCACATGTTAATTTTTTTGTCACTTCCAAACAATGCCATGATATTCAAAGTCTAATGAACTTTAAATTTTGCAGAGTAGTGGACTTGAGAAGGACCTAATTAGAGTGCTTATTATAATTACTAACTTCCTAATTAGAGCTCAAGATGGGGATAACGTACTCATTTGTTGACTCCATCCATACATTCACAGATCACTATGAGTGGGTATTCAAAGTAGGAATGCCACACGGTAAGCTTGTTTGGTGATGCTTCCCAAAGATAAAGCTTTCATCATGTGATTTCCTGTACAGAGCCATATTGCCACCTGGTAGGAACTCGACATTGATCAAGGTGAACTTCTTCTCCTAGTCTTTGTAGAGCAGGGATTCCTGTGCTATTCAGGATCCTGCTGGGTGGTGATGGTTGGGGGGGGGGGCGGTCCATAGAGTGCTCAGAGTGAAGGTGAAGTTCATTGTTCCTCCACATCTACAAATTCCTGAATTAAGCAGGTGACCTGCCCAGCTGCCTGAGCAGTGGAGCCAATGCCCAAAGAACAGCCAGACCAGTTCCCTGGAACACACCCTGGAATTTAGGGGGAGGGACTCACCCCAAAAGCCTTAAACTGTCAGACCTCCATTAAACTTGGGGCCTTTATCAGCAATTGGGTTTTCCTGGCATCCTCCTTTTTGCCAAATACCCCACCCCCATATACCCCCAGCTTCTCTTCCAGGGACCCAATTTGATGTAGCTGTGGGCAGTTACAATTTCCTTAAAGAACACTATAAAGAGATATTTTTTACTACCAGGAATGACATTTATTAGAGTGTACTTCACATGTATACACAGTATTGTGTAAATTAATTTGACAGCCACACATTAGAATTTAATGGTTAAAGAAACACCACCAAGTAAGCTAACTATAGATACTACTGTACCATTCCTTCTTGATCAAAGGAAATTTCCAGGTCACCTCTTCTACACTTTTATGTCAGTAATATGCTGTTTATTTGTTCCTAAAGATATAAAAAAATACTAAATTCTATATTATTTTTGAGCCAATATGCCCAGAAAATGATGCATAAGTTTTAAGAATATCTGGAATAGATATTTGTTGAGAGAAAGCAAGGGAGGCACAGAGCAGAATGCATGGATAAATCATCTGAATGGAGAGCTGCCGAATACCTTGATTCTTCTTCATCTGCTTCCTCAGTCATCTACATCTCTCTCTCTCTCTCTCTCTCTCTCTCTCTGGTAAATGGTTTCTGTTACAGGAATAAAAAAGAGTAGATTTTTCAGACAGTGTTTGCAAAGTTTTCGATTCTAAATTTAAAAACTGTAATGATTGTTACATTATTTTAAAATGCAGATGTAAGCTCTCACATTTAGGCATATATTTTCATGTTCACCTAGGCTGTAAATACAAGGGATGAAGGATAAAGAGATTACACTGAAAGATATACACTGAAAGACAGATATCTAAGGGGCAAAGTAGCACCCTTGAGATGTGAGAGATTTTACTTCCAGTTTCCTCACTTTTGGCCTCTTAAACAAATTTGTAAAGATAAAAGAGAGAGAGGGTTTAATGTGTAGAGGAAATGAAGAAAAGCATTTCCAAAGAATGCAATTCTAAATAGTTCATGTGGACATTGATTTTTGCTGCTGTATGAAAAAAATGGAAAAAATGTGGAAAATTCTCAAAATGTTAAAAATAAGTCGCACATATGACTCATATATACCCACAGGTTTCTATGTCATATTCTAGAGGTACTTGCTCCATTATGTTCACTGCTATATTATTCACAACAGCTAGGAAATGAAAACAATTTAAATATCCTTGAACCAATGCAATTATAATCAAAAGACACAAAACAAAATACTATTCATCTATAAAGAAAGATGAAAACATGAACTATACAGGTGAATACATGCACCTAGGAAATATCGTATTGCTGGAGAAAACCCAGACCCAGAATGAAATATGCTGCATGCCACATTTTCCCTCTCATCTGAGGATCCTAGCACTGAAGATGCAAGTAAATATACTGTAGTAACTTCAGAAGCCAGGGATGTAAAAATGGACCATTTTCAGGGTTTATACTGTAATAGGCAGGTCAGAATTGATGTGATCAAGGAAACAGGAAAAAGGTTGAGGGCTTTCACTAGGAAGTAGGCGATAAATATTAAAAAAAAAACAGAGAGAAAACACATGACAAAATTGTAGTAAAGATGTCTGAAAAGATGTATTATTAAATATCTATGTAGAAAAATGAAAAACAAGCCGGGTGTTGGTGGCACACGCCTCTAATCCCAGCACTTGGGAGGCAGAGGCAAGTAGATTTCTGAGTTCAAGGCCAGCTTGGTCTACAGAGTGAGTTCTAGGACAGCCAATGCTACACAGAGAAACCCTGTCTCGAAAAACCAAAAAAAAAAAAAAAAAAAAAAAAAAGAAAGAAAGAAAGAAAGAAAGAAAGAAAGAAAGAAAAAGACAAATGAAAAACAAAATAAAACAAAACAAACAAAACTAGAACAACTTGTGGTACATATGTCTGTGTATAAATATAAATGAAACATTTTCTTCTGGATTGACCTTTCTCCCTCCAAGAATGAATTACCACCTAACAAAACCTCCAACATAAGGCATAAAGTCATCTTTTGAGATGGTGGTCAGGAATGGTCAAAGACTCTAAATATTTGCACTATTGCTATTGGCTTTGGCTGACTTCTAGAGGGTGAAGGTAAGTGTATCTTATTGCTGAAAGCATAGTGTGCACTTAAGAGATAGATCCTAGAGGCCTCTGAGCTAGACCTGGTCTGAATTTTCCTTTTCTCTGGAGACAAACTTTTATGGTGAACACTTCCAAAGGCAGAAAGCAATCAACAGTTTTTCTCAGAGTTGATGCCTATTAATTGCTGGAACACCTAGCGTGACACAATAACTCGAACGGTGACGAAGTGACACACATGTCTGGATGGTAATCAACACCTCTCTACTTGGACTTAAGATCAACTCAACAGTAAGGAAAATTATGCCTGGTACTGGAACTGTAGTCAACCATTCAAGGCTAGTGAAGTCATTGATATTGGAAGTGAACCTAAAACTGCCACTTTACTAAACCAGCATATCCTTAACTATACCCTAATACATGTCCCCAAACCCTCAGATAAGTGTAGTCTTTAACCATCAAGAATAGTTTTCTTTGCAACAGATCATTACAAAAACTTCAAACAATTAAAATCCAGAACCCTGCAGCCCAATCCCAAAGGATACATCTACAAAATAAAGACTGCCCCTAAGGCTCAGGAATCATTGTAGGAAAGAGAAGAAAATATAGTAAAAACAAAAGAGCACACAAAGTAGTTATCCATTATCAGATGGTCAGCTCTGAAAACATACAAGTAACAGTATTCAGACTGAGCAGGTTTTATTTAGGCACACACACACACAGTGTGTGTGTGTGTGTGTGTGTGTGTGTGTATCACAAAATTAAAAAAAAATAGAAGAACAAGAAGAAAAGAAAAAGTTAAAATATCAGACTAGCTGGAAAGCAGAAAATAGGGCTACATGATAAGACTCATTTAGCTGATGGAAATGATTTTCATCTCCTTTTCAACATCCTTTGAAGAGTATTCTTGTTTCTGTTTTTACATGCTTTCTGGCAATACAATAAAGACAAGAGTTTTTTCTTCTGCCTATCCTGAACAAAGATCCCTTCCTAGTCTCACCCTTATAGATATCTACCCCTTTCCCCTTCAGAGAAGAGGTAGCCCGTTTGGTACTACCTAACCTTGGGATAACCATTCACAGCAGGACTAAGCACATCCTTACCATTGAGGATGAAAAATTTTTAACCTGTACTCTTTCTTCTCTCTGTCTTCTGACCTTTTGCTCCCGACATACTCACTTCCAGAAAAGCAAGTGTCCTTTGTGGAACCTTAGTTCTAAATTAACTGAGGAGATTTTAGGTTTTCCTAGGTTTGGTGCAATATAAAGGTTATTTAACTTAAATCAGAGGAAGTTATGAACTAAGAACATTTTGCCTATGAAATATTGTAAATAAAAGATGGTAATACTTTGCAAAGAGTGCTGTGTGTTAGGTGGAAATTATTAATATCTTAGAAAGACAAAAAAATCCAAAACTTCTACAGCAATATTAAATGCTGTAATTGGTGGAAAAGAATAATATCGCTCAACAAATGTAGGGTATTTGATAAACACATAGTCTGGAAATACATTTAAAAATTACAAGATTCTAGCTTTTGGTCTTTAAACCAACATGCTTGCTTCTTAAAATTGAAAAAAGTGAAGCAATTACATTTTTAAAAACTCTATTATTGTTGTTTCTACTTCACTGCTTACTTTATATTGACTTATTCAGGAAGCAGCAGCCCTGTTTCTTCAAAGAGAGTTCTTAATGTTCATTAATTACCTGATTTTATGTTGGTTAGACACTTTCTTCTCAACACAGCATACCATAGCAGGATGTCTGGTGACTAAAATCCTGGAAACCTGAACTTCTTCCTCTGATGATTAATTGTTCATTGATCACCTACAGGGTCTGGGGAAAGATTGGTCTGCCAGCCACCCACTTCACCTTGCTTTGCAAACACCAACTAAATGAGGCATATGACATGTGACCAATTTGTCCTTGTGCAGATTCTGCATCCTCAAGAGGAAATGTGGATTGCTAAGTTGGAATTAGTGTCTGTCATCATTTAGAAGCATAACAAAATTATTCAAAATTATTAATGATTACTGTGATAGCTGAAAGTCATGAATAATTCTAGTAAACTTTCATCAGTGAAATTACATGGAGAACTTGGAACTTAATAGTATGAGAATACTACCCATAATTTTGTGTGTGGTTTTAAAGCACAATTCCTTAGCAGTTGTACACAGAATCATTTTAAATGGCTGATGATGAAGATGATTCCACTAACCTCCAAACAAAGAGTAGAAATGTGTCAAACTTCAGGTACAGAGGATATAAATGTGTGGGTAACTTAATCTCATTGACAGGGGACAGTACCCAGGAATTCACAGTACCAGTGGAACACCTCATTCATAGCCATTTGCCATATGCCTTGTTTGCCTTTGAAGCATGAAGTCTAAATACTCTCCATAGGCTATTGCAACAAGCCTAGCGTTGTGTCTCTCAATTTCTCATTATAGATGTCTCAAAGAGGCAAAATTCCTACAAATAGATGCAACTTTTTCATTCTTCCCATAGTGCATATGAATTACACTGAGAAAATGCTTAGAGGGTGTTCCTGCACTTAGAGAATGTGTGTGTACCTAAACAAATGTAACTGTGTAGGACATGAAAATAATGAGCCCTTAACACAGTTGACTTTTTGAGATTGTTTTAAAATCATCTAAAGCTACTAGGTTCAAGAAGTCTTTTGAATACTAACTTTGTTCATTTTCTTCATCACTATAAAACATGTACATCGCTATATCAGAAGCATTCTTTCCAATGTGATCTAAGTCCTTTAAGACAATGTTTGTCAATACTTAAAAACATTCATGGAGTTGACTTCTATAGTCAAAGCCAAATAAAGATAGTGTCTTTCAGTGGTAATGATTAGATAGATAAGAAATGAAAGGAATAGTTATATAAGCCTTCCTCTTAAGTGAGGACATAAATATGATTTATTGAATCTCTGCCCATAGTGAATTAGTAGGAGCCAAACATATCACCTTCACTTTAAGGAAACTCTTTACCTTTCATGATTGATATTCTTTGACCAAGAAATATATTAACATGTCTGATACTATAGTGATCTTTGTTTGACTTTTCCATTTGTATTTCCTGAATTCTTATTACTCCACCATTTTATGTTCAATATTTTCCATATGATCTCTGTTTGAAATGTTTCATCACAGATTTGAAGAATAAAAATGAGAGTCTCCATGAGGGGATTGTTTAACATCAGCTAACCAATAATTAAAAATAATGTCCATGTTTATAAAACATTCACTATTTATGTGAAATTCAATTAAACTGGGCATTTTGCCATTTTATGGGCAAATAACGGCAGTTCTTAGACAAACTAACCTGTTATCCTGTCCTCTGCTGGCTAATCATTTAAGTTACAAATTTTGGGGGAATGTAGCTCTGTGGTCAACTGTTAGTTTAGCATATATCAGATGAAAATATGATGACCAGAATAGCAAAAAGAAAGAAAGAAGAAGAGTAGGAAAGAAGGAAACTTTCAAATAATGCATATATTTTCTGTCGCTAACATTAGGAATTGGTTGTTAGAATTTCTCTACTTCCCGCACTGCAGGCTTCTTTGGTATAACTGTCTGACATGGAGACCGTTGCTGGGTAAGGGTGTTAGTGTAGAGCTGGAGAGGTTCATGTGACTCCCTCACTAACCTCTGCCACTGTTGTACTTCCGCTTCATTTATTGTCAGTCCCTGAAGTTACAAAACACATAGAGGAAGTTCGAGGAAGTTCAGCAAGGTAATTGCACAACAGTGGACACAGATGATGTGGTACAAAGTGACAAGCCTTGTAGCGTGAAAAATATAATAATCAATGAGACTCCTTACTTGGTGCGATTCATTTATTTTCAGCCATCTTGAGGCTGCATGTAATGAAACAATTGGACAACTTTGGAAGTGAAGTGCTATATTTGGGGGTTGGGGGGTCTTTACCTCTGAAGGAATTGCTTTCAAAGGTCATGTGTTTTGCATATGTCTCACTTTTAAAATTCTGATGAAGCTGGGCATGGTGAATGGGCAGATACAATCTCAGCAGTTGGGAGACTGAGCTAAGAGAAAGCTTAAGGCTAGCCAGCCTTGGCTACATAGTGCTCTGGCTTGACTCTGAAATGTCTCTCATATGCTCATGTTTTAAAACGTAGTCCCAGTTTGTGGTGCTCTTCTTGGGAGTTTCTGGAAAGTTCAGGAGATGAGGTCTCGTTGCAGCAAATAGGTCAGTGTGAGTGTGCCTTTGAAGGTAATACCCCGTGCTGGGCCAATGACCCATTTTCTCTGCTTTTGTTTGTCACAAAATGAATTTTTCGGCTCCATAGTCTTGCAGCCATGATGTTCTGCTGGCATGCAGCAGGCAAAGCCAGCATACTTCAGCATTCAGAATAAAAAGGCCAAATGAATCTTTCTTTCTTTATGCAGGTTATGTCCAGTATTTTGTCAAAGAGAACAGAAATAAGACACTAATTACAAAATATAACAAAAGATGGTTATAATGTGCCATGATTTACATCCCTCCTCATCCATATTTTGAAGATTTAAAAAATCTTTGTCTAAAACATTCTTATTAATGATGTTACTTATTTGGTCTTTTATCTTAATAATATTGTCCTCTTTTTTGTAGAACAATATTAAGTTCTAACTTCCTGGTTTATAAAATAAAAATAATAATACCTCATTTACATTTTGTGAGGATTAAATTGGAAAAATATTAAAATCTTTAGCTTAGTTCTCAACTACAACAATTTAATAGATTATTTGAGTCTGGTTTAATTAAATACTTTCTTACTCTGAGCCATTTTGCAAGTTGACATTTATAAGTTTATAAAACACCGCTTTTCTACACAGACAACATTTCTGACAGCAGATGTGTGGGGATTTTTTTAAACCATTTAGCAAATCTCTAACTCTTCATATAGTAGCTGGATGTCGTTGTTTTCCAACTAATTCTGACACTGTTTACCTAGAGTTACCACCAGATCTCATGAGATAAAGAGCTCAAGAAAATTAAAAGTCTTGTCCATTCTTCTGACCAAGTAATAAACTAGTGCCCATTGAATCTTTTATCCAATTTAGGAGCTTGGTCAAATGGCTAACTAAAGAAGACATAATTTATACTTACCAGCCTATATATAAAAGGTGCATAGATGCATAGAAAGATTCAGAACCAAAGCTTCAACGAGACAAAAGGATTCACAAGTCAAGGCTCAGTGAGGGATAAGCTATGCCATTTGTCTACTGCCTTGATATCTTTACCAACCCATAAATTGTTCTTTATCTCCTGTTCAACAGAATGCTTGGAACTCAGTCCTAACATGTGTTCCTCCTAAGATCTCTGAGTAAGACCAAAATACCCCACTTGCTAACTACTTTTTCTTTCTGGTGACAAGAGCTATCATAAGGTTAGTTAAGTATTCTAAAATGTTAGTAACTTTAGCAAAAACTCAGATATAATCAAAGGGAAATGAGCCCTAAACCAGCCTGATACAGAACTATATTTTAAATATTTATTCTTATACCCATAGGTCTATTTATTTATGAGCACACCAATAGCCCTTTGTGAAAAGTCATTATTATTCTGAGTTCTGTGCCAAAACCTGAGATTAAAAACTAAATATGAGTAACCTTTCCTACTCCGAGGGTCCACAAATAGTTATTTAATCCAACTAGGGAGGAGAATGGCAGTGTTATCAATTTTTCTTTATAATAAATCAGGGGTCACTCTAAACAAATTGCTTTCTTCAGATTATTCTTTAAATATATAAAGGAACAAATTTTTCAATCATTCAATCATTCAAACATTGCATAGATATGTATATATGCAAGCATGTACATTTTAGTAGCTTAATAATTTAATCTAGAAATGGTTTAAATTATACAGGAGGTGTAGGACATTAGGAACACTAGAGGATTTCATAAGGGACTTAAACATTTGTATGATTTGATATCCACAGGGATTGTGAAGTCAGACTTCTGCAGACACTAAGTTATATCCCAATATGATATATATACACTGTTAAATATACTACAGACACACATTTGATTACTCATGAAATGCTGCTTTTTGACATGGGTAGAAGAGTAGATGATTTAAAATCTCAATGTTGCTGTGCACTCGACCTAATGGACTTGATTGAAAGTTTGTATTTTATTTGTTGTTATGCTGTTAAGATTCTTCATCAGGTTGACATTATTTATGATCATTCTATTACAGACTTCAGACTTGTATTCTTAACTGATGGGAAATTCAAATGGAAAACTGTTGGAACCTTGCTTAAATCTATTCCTTTTTGTTGAAGACAATTAAGCAGTTTGAGGAACCTCTCAGAATGATTGAAAAATTGTCTCCTGTCTATGTTGAAAGAATAATCTGAAGAAAACAATTTGTTTAGAGTGACAGTCTGATTTATTATAAAATGAAAATTGATAACACAACAGATTGTGCAAGCATACCTGCCTCCTCTAACATGACAGCCTGAAGAATGGATTTCAGTATGAAGTGTTAGTCATCTCATCATAATTGGAAGTGTTTTGAGTAACATGAGATTTTTATCATCACTATACCTTCAAAAATATTACTAGATGTAACATTAGGTTTTGTGCTCCATAATTCATAATACAACAGTTGCATTATGAAAGAGTAATAAGAACACAAATAACATTCAAAGGAAGATAAATTTTTTAATAATCAGTACCATTATAAATTCATTTGTGTTTCAAGTGATTAACAAGTGATTTTTTAAATCAAAATATAATTTTATTAGCTTCCTTCTTCCCTTTTCCTATTCAATCTTTTTCATGCCCCAAATAACTTCCATAACTCCCTTACTCCATTTTAAATTCATGAACTTTTAACAATTATTGTTGCTTATTTATATGCATAAATATATAAATACAACTGGTGATTTCATTTTATCTTGTTTGTATGCTTATAAATCCAGGGCTGATTACTTGGTATTTACTAACTTATTAGGGGGTTTATTCCTGGGGCAGAGTAATTCACCCTCTATAACTGTTATTAGTGGCCTCTATTTCTTTGTTCAGGAGAAAAATTCCATGAGACATCCTTCTCCCAAGCTAGCATTGGTATTGTTGTTTCAGGTTTAGCTAGCTGTATTGTTCTGGTATCATGGATGAAACTTCCCTGACAGTTCTAGGAACAAAGTCTCACAGCAGATTTCCTGGTCTACTTAATATCTTTCTGCTTTCTTTTCCATGTTGTTATTTGAGTCTTAGGTGCAAGAATTCTATTGTACATAAATCCACTCAGGACAGGCACCCCTTAGTAAGTTGCTGTTTGCATTTTAACCAGTTGTACTTTTCCTTAATGGTCTCAATCTGCTGCAAAGGAAAAAAAATCTTCCATGAGAGGTGACAGCTACACTTACCTATGGGTATAAGAATAAATATTTAAAATACAGTTCTGTATCAGGTTGGTTTAGTAAAGGGATGGTAGTAGGATTACATACATGACCTTAATAGCCATGAGTGTTTGCCTAAGTTTACCATGCCAAGCATGATTTTCCTCCTACTGAACATTCCTTGATTCCAAACAGATAATACAGTACTCCCATCTTAGTGGTAAGCATTAACTATCTAGGGGGCTCTTACCCCTTTGTAAGCTACTGTTTGTGTTTATCCCTTTCTTCCCCTTTTATATGTGTTAATTTCCTGCCAATGTCACAAATTAAATCTCTCCATTTTTCCATTCCTCACTTCATATCATTCATATCTTGCTATTGCATTGTCTACATCTTCCCACAATTCCTATATTTTCACTTGTCTTGTTTCTGTGTTTTCTCTAGATTATATATTCACATCTTAGACTAAGGGCTAAGAAGCATTGATTAGAAAGAATATGTGATATTTGTACTTCTGGGTCTGGGTTACTGTACTCAATATAAATGTTTTCTGCTACTTTAATTTATGTTGGGTCTTGAAAGATGGTTCAACAACCAGGGTTCCTTGCTATTATTCTTGCATAGGACTCAAGTTTGGTTCCTATCACACACCAAACACGTGATAGCTCATAAATGTCCATAGCTCCAGTTCTAGGAGGTTCCTTGCATTTATCTGCTCTGAATGACAGACACATACATACATATGAGCTACACATGTATTCAGGCAAAATATTCATTCACATAAACCCAGATGTATGGAGTCTGAGAAAACTTCCATAAATAAAACTCCCACAAAGACTAGCTAATCCTTTCTCCTTATGCTGTTCATAATGTGCCTGCTGAGTTTCCAGGTTGTATAGTAGGTACCCTTCATAAGATCAAACATAGCCAACCCTGTAGACAAATTTTAGTGCAGCAACACATCTGTTCCAGCAAAAGACAACATCCAAAGGCATCCTAAGTCTGTGTAATCTGACTGAAATGACTACCTTTAATCCTTCTGGAGAAATATACGCATGCCCTTAGTTTATAGCTTTAATACAATGAAGGCAAAGTTAGTTTGTAGATGGAAGCATCCAATTGAGGGACAGATAAAGTGATGAATCAGACAAAGATATAGCAGAAACAGTCAGAGATAGTATGCACCCCACTCTCAATAGGACAGGAAAGAGAGGTGACTTTACAGAGCATGTTAGAGAAAAAGAGGAGTTGGGATTTACAAGGACAGTTTTATAAATACAGGTTTCAGAATGAGTCAGAGAATGAGAAGAACCCAAAAATTAGCAGAGATTTCCAGAGTTAGTTTGAGGCAAAGGAGAACAATTCAGTCAGAAGCCGAGAGAAATCAGTTTGAATCAGTCAACTTGGAGTGAAGTGTGAGCCTGAATTGCTAAGCTGAACTAGCCAGAGTTCAGAAAGAACTGAAAGAGTGAGTTTATTCAGCAGTAAGCCTTTGAGACCTGGTGAATAAAAGTAACATTTACAATCCCTACTAGAGCATCCTTGCATTTTTTACCAGGCATAGAACTTATTTTAGTAAGCCTGTAGACCCTACAAGGATTACAGATTCACCCAGAAATAATCATTGAAAATTACATATGAGAAATTAAGGTTTGACTCATGTGCCTTAAAGTTAAATCTATATTATACCTAAATTAAAATAAATACACAAACAAAAAACTAGTAGCATTTTCAACTCTTAAAAAAAAGGAAGTGTACATAGCTCAATCCTGTAAAGACAGGTTTGGGGTCTTTAAATCACAATTACTAGGTACAGAGAACAAAGCAGAATCACTCAGAAATGAAGCTGTGCTTTAATGGGATTTTTTTTCTTCAGCTTCTTTATATTGGTTTTAGTATCTTCACAATTGCAGAGTAACATTGGCTATAGCATGGCCACCGGATCCAGCTTTGCCACTGTACAGGGAGAAGCTAACTCTTGGGCACCATCACAGAGTTCTATCATGATTAGCTGGTGAGATGCTGAAGGTCATCCAAATGTTCTTATGTCATATGTCCTGCCTAATATGCCTATAAATTTATGGGGTTGAGATACCTTGAGACAATTGGGAGTCCTTTTATATAGCCCAAAGCATACTGTCTCTGATCAGATGTTACTCCAGGGATTTAACTCTTTATGATACAACTACCTTCATAAATCTTCCAGGTAATTAAATATGAAAGGCTTGGATTGAAATATTCCATGACTGGCACTTTTTGCTCCTATCCATGATTGATTTTTACAAGGTACTTCCCAACAGAATTGTGTGCTGGGGTACTTGGAAATTAGAGAAACCTTTCAGAATAGATGAGTGGCTGCCGATAAGGAGAAAATTTACACTGCTTCAGTGGAAAACCAGTTATAGACAGGTCTTATAGAATGGTCCAATAATCCCTGGAACACTTCTATCTTCATCACAAAACAAATGGAAATGGATGTTGTTACAGAACTTAAGAGCTTAAAAAAAGCCATTTATGCAAAGTTGTCTACACAGCCAGGACTGCCTTTATCTCTATTGTGCCATTACATTTTCATCTAATCATAGTGAATGTAAAGGATTGGGATTTCCCCCCCACCATTATACTAATGAGCAGAACTATGGGAATACAGGTAGAGCTGTGGTCTAGGAACTAAAGGGCAGAGGGGACATAGTAGAGGTTACTGGTGCACAATTTTCAGGGGCGGGGATTATGGGGGAGAATGGGGACACGCCCTGCAGGCACAAGATTAGGGCCTAGGACTCTCCCGTGTTTTTCCAGGTGGCAGCAGACCTCAGGGGATGCAGGAAGAGCTGTAGTCTGTGGAATGAGTACACAGGATCAATGGTAGAAATATTAATCCAAGGTTTGACCAATGTAGACCATTTCTAAAACTTGTATCATTCCTACTATGGAGCTATCACTACAGGTATTGGTTGGGAAAAAGGCTGACTGCAGAGTTCTGCTTAAGTGGGGCTGGGGCAGGTAATATTTTTCTTGAAGTTGTGAAATGACCACATTGAGCATTCTCAAGGCTTGCAAATACCTACAAATCCATTGAAAAGCCTGATGCCAGGTATGAAGAGGCTGAGCTGCATCTGACAGAGATAATGGAGTGGCAACCTTACTGCCTAGCATCCATAGACTTCTGAAGATGAAAAATAGTCGGCAGGGGTGGGGTGGGGGTGGGGAGAGATCTGTATGTATACTGAATGTGAACAGATTTCCTTTCTCATTATTACTATCTGATAAATACAGTAAAACAGCTATTTTATAGCATGTTAAAAGTATTGGGTATTACAAGTGATCTAGTTATTGTTTTAATCTTGTGCAGATTTAGGTAGGTTCTATGCAAACATAGCATTCTTACATAAGATACTTTGACATGCGGATTTTGGTATCCATAGTGGGTTGTAGAATCCTGACTTCAGAGATATGATGGAAGACTATATGTCTATGTATCAATTCACCCCGGTTTTTTGTATGGAAATATATAACCAAATGAAGTAGTCAACGTCCTTCTCTCCCCTCCCCCCGCCAAAAAAAAGATTGTATTGAGCAGTCTCAGAGTAGCAAGGCTCCTGCACAAACTCTCAGCAGTGTGGCTCCACCACCATGAGGTCAGATAAGAAGACACCCATGATCAAGGATGAGGCATATTGCCTTTATTTCTCATGTGCCTGGTTATCACATCCATGCAGGTAAGTTGGCCTGTTGTTAAAACCCACTGAATCTATTACTCAGGCCAATTTTTCATTCAGTGGCTTGACCACAACTTTCTACATCTGCTTTTACTGACAACTTCCTCCATGTTGGGGTTACCACTCTGATACTGGAGTCCTGGTAGGCTCTCTTCAAATATGTAGGGGTCAGCTACAGTTCTGTGATTTAGCATTGAATATGTCACAGATTCCCAACATATCTCCTTATAATGAGATCAAATATAATTGTTGATTCTTCAGTGTTGGTCCTTTCTTTATTTTCATGGTGCCCAGTCAGGTTTGCAGGAAAAAGTCATTCATGGGAAGTAGCAAACACCAATCTTTGCTTTTTTAAAAGGAGCAGTTGGCCCCATTTCACCAGGTGTTTAAATTATTTTTTACTTTCGCAAACTAGTAAAACAAAGGAAGTAAGTAATTATGCCATGATTATCTTTAATTAAAGTAGAATTTTACTGGAGCATGGTCATTCTACCAGTTGCTATCCTCTTAGAAAAAAATTAACTCTCCCTTTCCCAGCTATTATCAATTGCCAAACTGCTAAGCTAGGAGTGGGACTTTGGTGCCACTTTCTGTGTCCAAAGTAGGAATTGTTTGGGCTTCTACTTGCACATATCTTATGCATGTTATAGTAGCTATGCAGTCATGTACAAATAGATGCTGTGTGCAGAAGGCATTTTTATTGTTACTCACACCAGTGTTGGCTCTTATAGTCTACCTTCCCCTGAGTCTTGGAAGGAGAAGGTGTGATATATGTGTTTTATTTAGGGCTTTTAACACAAACTGGACTTGTGTTAAAAAAAATAGTGGACACAAAAGTTGGATGTATAAGGAAGGTGGTGAATCTTGGGGAAGTTTGAGACATGAATATGTCCAAAAGAGGCTATACAAAATTCAGAAAAAAGTAATGAAATACATAAAATATATTTTATGTACATAATGCATATATCTACTTAAATAGACTTCTGACTTGAAGAATAACTGATAGAAAATTGTCCTCAGCATGAAGACACAAAAGAGGAAAAATTTCATGGGGTCTCATTCATAAACAAATAACTATAGGCAACTAGTAAATGTAGAAAAAAAAGGAAAATTAGTATCTTCCAGGGATGAGCCTCTAATTGGTTATTCAATACAATTTGGTCAGCTTTCAAATTATATAGACATGAAGAACAAAAGTGAAATGATCATATTGTATTTATACATTTGTACATATATATATATATACTTAGTATATATAATTATACATTTTAATCTATATTTATTCTTTTTTATTTGTATAATATGAATCATTTTTACTAGAAAGTTTTGGAAGTGAAGACACTAAAGGAATTTGTTATCTGTTTAAACACAATACAAATATGTCTCTGAATGAATGATTCAATGCTTTTAATTACATTTGAGAAGTAGAAAAAAAAGAATTCATTCAAGGGTGAATATTGATCCAAAAAGCCAACAGTCACAGTGCTTTCTTTGGCTGCCAGTAGCATGCACGGAATTCTGATGGTCATGTTTGTGGATAAAGAGACAGAGTGAGTGGTCATACAGGTATTTTACTTAAATGTGCCAACTATGTCAAACATCAGCTCTGGTTTCTTAAAAGTACAGTCAGCTCTTAATAACCCATGATCTCCTGAACATAGTTTCATTACCTAAATTCTGCTGAATTGAAATGGATCTATTAGCACTGCATAGTAAATCTCCCCTTTCAGAGCCCAGGACAAAGCCAATAAACTGTGTCTAAATTGTCACAGACTAAAAACTAACTCTTTCTTTCTGTTCATTCTGATTCAAAACTGCAACTTTAGTTGGCTGCCTGTCTACTTGCGCTCCCTGCAATGCCCTGACCCATCCTATAAACAGAGCAAATGGGACTCCCACTGGTCAAAATCTAGGAGATCTCCTTTATTACCTTTATTACAGGAAAGTACAAACACTGCCTGCCTTTCATTCAATGCATTTACAATTACTGAAAATGTATGGCAAATTATCTGACTTTACTAAATGTCTCAAAGTGCATCAAAATGCTTACTTTGAGTAATTGCATCACTTTTATAATTCTTATGGAGAAATGAATTGACTTCCTTTTATTCTTTATAGAAGTCCACTTTCTAACATTCTTTGTTTTTTCTTCACTTTACATTAAGGTCCCAGTCTCTTCCCTCCTCTCTGAGAGGTCCCTCCTTCACAAATGCCTCTCCCCATCACCACTTCCCCTTTTCCTCAGAGAGGGGGAAGCCCCAGTTGGGTACTACTCCACCTTGGTACATCAAGTCACAGCAGGACTGAACACAGCCTCTCCCAGTGAACCCTGGCCAGGCAGCCCAGGGACGGTAAGGGAATCCAATTGCAGGAGACAGAGTAAGAGAGCATCGCCCTACACTGCTCCATTGTTAGGGACCTGCATGATGACCAAGCTACCCATTTGCTACTAATGTGTAGGGGGCCTAGGTCCAGCCACTACATGGTCCTTGATTGATGGCTCATTCTCTGTGAGCCCAAGTGGGCCCAGGTTAGTTGACTATAGGTCTTGCTGTGGTGTCCTTGACCCCTCAATAACACTCAATCTTATCCCCTATTTTTCCACATCACTCCCAAAGCACCACCTGATGTTTGGATGTGGGCCTCTTTATATATTTCCATCAGCTACTGGATGAAGCCTCTCAGAAGACAGTTATGGTAGGTTACTGTCTGCAAGGATAGCAAGAGTATTATTAATAGTGTCAGGGGCTGCTTCTTTCTTACATGGTGGGTCTCAAGTTGGGCCAGACATTAGTGGAGAGTTCCCTAAATCTCTGTTCCATCTTTATCACTGCACATTTTGCAGGCAAGACAAAT
This sequence comes from Apodemus agrarius, assembly GCA_964023405.1. NCBI lineage: Eukaryota > Metazoa > Chordata > Mammalia > Rodentia > Muridae > Apodemus > Apodemus agrarius. Next base: position 141,899,783 of record OZ030008.1, read on the forward strand.
TTTGGGTTGATGGTTTTATGGGAGGTTTGGTGGATTTTCAGAGTTCACTAGAGTCACAGGACTTATGGAATGTCTATATATTAAGGGACTTTATCATAATAACTTATAGTCTGTAGCACAATTTACAGTCTGTAGTCCAATGGTCAGCTCTGAGTGGGAAGTCCAAAAATCTAGTAGTTGCTCAGTCCCAAGGTTAATTGTTTCACCTGGTCTTCTGTATAAGCTGGAATCCTGAAGAAGTAGTTTCCGGTGCTTTCAGCAGGGCCACCATCTTGCCTCGGGACACCACAGGAATGGTGGGCACAGCAAGCGGCTGGAGTCAGGTTCGTGTACAGAGATATAGCTTAGCTTAGCTCTGCAGGAGATCTGGGCACAGACATCAGCTGCGGGTACAGACCACCGTGGGCCAGCGCTCCAGGCGGGCTGGCAGCAAGGTGCCATTTTGCCTCGGGACATGGAGCAGAATTCTAGCAGCTGGAGTCAGGGGCTTGGACTGAGACCTAGCATAGTCTAGCACAGACAATGCCGCCCACACCCAGAGCCAGAAGAGATCGGCATATCCGGGTACCAACAGCTCAGCAAAGGTCACTGTCCCCTGGGGACAGGCGTGCCTTGCTTTCAGCAGGGCTGCCATCTACAATAAGACCAACTAACTCCAGAGATAAACAGATGGCAAAAGGCAAACATAGGAACGTTATTAACAGAAATCAAGGCAATATGGCACCATCTGAACCCAATTCACCAGCCACAGCAAGTCCTGGATACCCCAGCACACCAGAAAAACAAGAGTTAGATATAAAAACAAGGGTCATGATACTCCTAGAGGAACACAAAAAAGACATAAACAAATCTCTTCAAGAAATGCAGGGGAACATCAATAGGGTAGAAGCTCTTACAATCCAAACACAAAAAACACTTAAAGAACTCAAGGAGAATATGGGACAACAGAGAGAAACCAATAAAGAGGAAATGAGAAAATCAGTTAAAGAAATGCAGGAGAACTTGAAACAACAGGCAGAAGTCATGAAAGAGGGAGCACAAAAAATAAATTAAAGAATTACATGAAAACACAAACCAACAAATGAAGGAACTGAGCAAAACCATCCAAGATCTGAACACAGAGGTAGAAACAACTAAGAAATCACAAAAGGAGGCAACTTTGGAGATAGAAAACCTTGGGAAGAAATCAGGGGTTGTAGATGCAAACATCAACAACAGAATACAAGAGATAGAGATAAGAATCTCAGATGCTGAAGATAACATAGTAACCATTGACTCCACAGTCAAAGAAAACGCAAAATCCAAAAGGCTTGTAACCCAAAACATCCAGGAAATCCAGGACACAATGAGAAGACCAAACCTAAGGATTATAGGGATAGATGAGAGTGAAGATCTACAACTTAAAGGGCCAGCAAATATCTTTAACAAAATTATGGAAGAAAACTTCCCTAACTTAAAGAGAGAGATGCCCATGAATATACAAGAAGCCTACAGAACTCCAAACAGACTGGACCAGAACAGAAACACCTCCTGTCACATAATAATCAAAACCCCAAATGTACTAAACAAAGAAAGAATATTAAAGGCAGCGATAGAAAAAGGCCAAGTAACATATAAAGGAAGACCTATCAGAATCACACCAGACTTCTCTCCAGAAAACATGAAAGCTAGAAGATCCTGGGCAGACCTCATGCAGACCCTAAGAGAACACAAATGTCAGCCAAGACTACTATACCCAGTAAAACTCTCAATCAACATAGATGGAGAAATCAAAATATTCCATGACAGGACCAAATTTACACAATATCTTTCCACTAACCCAGCTCTACAAAGGATACTAGGAGAAAAACTCCAATACAAGGAAGGAAACTGCACCCAAGAAAAAGTAAGGCAGGAACCTTCTTCCATCAAACTCAAAGGAAGATAACTACTCAAAAACAAAAATAACATCAAAAATGTCAGGAAGTAATAATCTCTATTCCTTACTATCTCTTAACATCAATGGACTCAACTCCCCAATAAAAAGACATAGACTAAGAGACTGGATACGGAAACAGGACCCTACATTTTGCTGCTTACAGGAAACACACCTCAGAGTCAAAGACAAACACTATCTTAGAGTAAAAGGATGGAAGACAATTTTGCAAGCAAATGGTCACAGGAAGCAAGCTGGAATAGCCATTTTAATATCAGATAAAATTTACTTTCAAGCCAAAGTCATCAAAAGAGACACAGAATGTGATTTCTTGCTAGTCAAAGGAAGAATCCACCAAGAAGAACTCACAATTCTAAACATCTACGCTCCAAATGTAAGGGCACCCTCATTCGTAAAAGAAACCTTACTAAAGCTCAAAGCACACATTGAACCTAACACAATGATTGTGGGGGACCTCAATACTCCATTATCCACAGTGGACTGACCTGGAAAACAGAAACTAAACAGGGACACGGAGAAACTCATCGAAACTTTGGAACAATTGTATTTAACAGATATATATAGAACATTTCACCCTAAAGCAAAAGACTATACCTTTTTCTCAGCTCCTCCTGGTACCTTCTCCGAAATCGACCATATAATTGGACACAAGACAAACCTCAACAAATATAAAAAGATCAAACTAATCCCATGCCTCTTATCAGATCACCATGGAGTAAGAGTGTTCTTCAATAGCAACAAAAACAACAGAAAATCCTCACACACGTGGAGGCTAAACAATATTCTACTTGATGATATCTTAATCCAGGAAGAAATAAAGAAAGAAATCAAAGATTTCTTAGAATTTAAGGAAAATGAAGGCACAATGTACCCAAATCAATGGGACACAATGAAAGCAGTGCTTAGAGGAAAACTCATAGCCCTGAGTGTCTCCAAAAAGAAACAGGAGAGAGCATATACTAGCAACTTAATGGTGCACTTGAAAGCTCTGGAACAAAAAGAAGCAATTTCACCCAGGAGGAGTAGAAGACAGGAAATCATCAAACTCAGGGCTGAAATCAATCAAATTGAAACAAAGAGAACCATACAAAGAATCAAAAAAACCAGGAACTGGTTCTTTGAGTAAATCAACAAGATAGATAAAGCCCTAGCCAGACTTACCAAAGGGCACAGAGACAGTATTCAAATTAACAAAATTAGAAATGAAAAGGGAGAAGCGGCGGGCCTCCATATTGCAACCAGGACATAGCTGGAAAGGCCCAGGTAAACACCCCTTCCAGGGCTGCCCTCACGGGGGATCTGCTAGGGTCTCGGACCCAAGCAGACTGAGTTCCGCCTAGGCTCTGCGGGACATCCCCGTGCCCTCTGGCGAGCACTGAGGCTGCTTTCTGCAACCAGCTCGCCGGCCCCTGGACCAGCGCGGCGGGCCTCCATATTGCAACCAGGGCACAGCTGGAAAGGCCCAGGTTCTGTGGGACTTCCCCGCACCCTCTGGCGAGCACCGAGGCTGCTTTCTGCAACCAGCTCGCCAGCCCCTGGACCAGCAGAAGTGGCGGGCCTCCATATTGCAACCAGGACATAGCTGGAAAGGCCCAGGTAAACACCCCTTCCAGGGCTGCCCTCACGGGGGATCTGCTAGGGTCTCGGACCCAAGCAGGCTGAGTTCCGCCTAGGCTCTGCGGGACATCCCCACGCACTCTGGCGAGCACCGAGGCTGCTTTCTGCAACCAGCTCGCCGGCCCCTGGACCAGCGCGGCGGGCCTCCATATTGCAACCAGGACACAGCTGGAAAGGCCCAGGTTCTGTGGGACTTCCCCGCACCCTCTGGCGAGCACCGAGGCTGCTTTCTGCAACCAGCTCGCCGGCCCCTGGACCAGCAGAAGCGGAGGGCCTCCATATTGCAACCAGGACATAGCTGGAAAGGCCCAGGACACAGCTGGAAAGGCCCAGGCTCTGTGGGACATCCCCGCGCCCTCTGGCGAGCACCTAGGCTACATTCTGCAACCAGCTCACCGGCCCCTGGACCAGCGGTAGCTGCAGGCCTCCATATTGCAACCAGGACATAGCTGGAAAGGCCCAGGTAAACACCCCTTCCAGGGCTACCCGCACAGGGGGATCTGCTAGGGTCTCGGAACCAAGCAGGCCGAGTTCCTTGCAACCAGGACACAGCTGGAGAAGCCCAGGTAGACAGACTCCAACAGGGGCTACAATCGCATGGGTGGCAGCCAGCTTATGATCCCTTAAAGCAGCAGTCACACATATTTACCAGTAGAGAAACAACAGGTGAGCCCAGCCTCACAGGAGATTCAAACACCAGCCACTAACAACAAGGCCAACTAAAACCAGAAATAACCAGATGGCAAAAGGAAAACGAAGGAACGTTACTAACAAAAATCAAGGCAACATGACAGCATCTGAACCCAGTTCTCCAACAACAGGAATCCCTGGATACCCTAAAACACCAGAAAAACAAGACTTGGATATAAAATCACTGGTCAGGATGCTGGTAGCTGAACACATAGAAAAATCTCGTAAAGAAATAGAGGAGAAAATGGATCAAAAGTTAGAAGCCTTTACGAGGCAAATACAAAAATCACTTCAAGAAATTCAGGAGACGATGGATCAAAGAGAAGAAGACAATAAGGAAGAAAGACAAAAGTCACTTAAAAGAACTACAGAAGAACGTGGGCCAACAAGTAGAAGCTATGAAAGAGGAAGCACAAAAATCTATTAAAGAAATACATGAAAACACAATCAAGCAAACGAAAGATCTGAGCACATCCATCCAGATACTAAAAACAGATGTAGAAACAACTAAGAAATCACAGAGGGAGACAACATTGGAGATAGAAAACCTGGGGAAGAAATCAGGGGCCCTAGACGCAAGTATCAACAATAGAATACAAGAGATAGAAGACAGAATCTCAGAAGCCGAAGATACCATAGGAACCATTGATTCAACAGTCAAAGAAAACAATAAATGCAAAAAGGTGGTAACCCAAAACATCCAGGAAATCCAAGACACTATGAGAAGACCAAACCTAAGGATTATAGGTATAGACGAGAGTGAAGATTTACAAGTTAAAGGGCCAGCTAATATCTTCTATAAAATTATGGAAGAAAACTTCCCCAACCTAAGGAGAGAGATGCCCATGAATATACAAGAAGCCTATAGAACCCCAAACAGACTGGACCAGAACAGAAATACATCCCGTCACATAATAATCAAAACTCCAAATGTAATAAACAAAGAAAGAATACTAAAGGCAGCAAGAGAAAAAGGCCAAGTAACATATAAAGGAAAACCTATCAGAATAACACCAGACTTCTCACCTGAGACCATGAAAGCTAGAAGATCCTGGGCAGATATCATGCAAACTCTAAGAGAACACAAACTTCAGCCAAAACTACTTTACCCAGCAAAACTCTCAATTGCCATTGATGGAGACATCAAGGTATTCCATGACAAAACCAAATTTGCAAGATATCTCTCCACAAATCCAGCCCTACAAAGGATAATAGGGGGAAAACACCAAGACAAGGACGGAAACTACACCCGGGAAGAAGCAAGATAGAAACCTCCTCTCATCAAACCCAAAAGAAGATAACTTCTCGAATATAAAGAATAAATAAGATAAATAAATATAATTTCAAAAATGTCTGGAGGTAATAATTACTATTCCTTAATATCTCTTAACGTCAATGGACTCAATTCCCCAATAAAAAGACATAGACTAACAGACTGGATACGGAAACAGGACCCTACATTTTGCTGCATACAGGAAACACATCTCAGTGTTAAAGACAAACACTGCCTTAGAGTAAAAGGCTGGAGGACAATTTTACAAGCAAATGGTCTCAGGAAACAAGCTGGAGTAGCCATTCTAATATCAGATAAAATTGACTTTCAACCTAAAATCATCAAAAGAGACCCAGAAGGTCACTTCTTGCTGGCCAAAGGGAAAGTCCACCAGGAAGAGCTCTCAATACTGAACATCTATGCTCCAAATGCAAGGGCACCCTCATTTGTAAAAGAAACCTTACTAAAGCTTAAAGCACACATTACACCTAACACAATAATAGTGGGTGACTTCAACACCCCACTCTCCTCAATGGACCGATCAGGAAAGCAGAAACTAAACAGGGACACAGTGAAACTAATTGAAACTCTGGACCAATTGGATTTAACAGATATATATAGAACATTTCATCCTAAAGCTAAAGAATATACCTTTTTCTCAGCACCGCATGGTACCTTCTCCAAAATAGACCATATAATCGGTCACAAGACAGATGTCAACAAATACAAGAAGATAGAGCTAATCCCATGCCTCCTATCAGATCACCATGGAGTAAGAGTGGTCTTCAATAGCAACAAAAACAACAGAAAGCCCACATACACATGGAAACTGAACAATACTCTACTCAATGACACCTTGGTCAAGGAAGAAATAAAAAAAGAAATCAAAGACTTTTTAGAATTCAATGAAAATGAAGGTACAACCTACCCAAATCTATGGGACACAATGAAAGCAGTGCTAAGAGGAAAACTCATAGCTCTAAGTGCATCCAAAAAGAAACTGGAGAGAGCATACACTAGCAGCTTAACAGCACACCTTAAAGTGCTAGAAGAAAAACAAGTTAACTCACCCAGGAGGAGTAGAAAACAAGAAATCATCAAACTCAGGGCTGAAATCAATCAAATAGAAACAAAGAGAACCATACAAAGAATCAACAAGACCAGGAGCTGGTTCTTTGAGAAAATCAACAAGATAGATAAACCCTTAGCCAGACTAACCAAAGGACACAGAGACAGTATACAAATTAACAAAATTAGAAATGAAAAGGGAGACATAACAACAGAAACTGAGGAAATTCAAAAGATCATCAGATCCTACTACAAAGGTCTATACTCAAAACAACTGGAGAATCTGGAGGAAATGGACGATTTCCTAGACAGATATCAAATACCAAAATTAAATCAGCATCAAGTAGACCAGCTAAATAGTCCCATAACCCCTAAAGAAATAGAAGGGGTTATAGAAAGCCTCCCAACCAAAAAAAGTACGGGACCAGATGGTTTTAGTTCAGAATTCTACCAGACCTTCAAAGAAGACTTAACACCAATACTCTTCAAACTATTCCACAAAATAGAGACAGAAGGGACACTGCCCAACTCATTCTTCGAAGCCACAATTACGCTAATACCTAAACCACAAAAAGATCCAACAAAGAAAGAGAACTTCAGGCCAATTTCTCTGATGAATATAGATGCAAAAATACTAAATAAAATTCTTGCTAACCGAATCCAAGAGCACATCAAAACGATCATCCACCATGATCAAGTAGGCTTCATCCCAGGGATGCAGGGATGGTTCAATATACGGAAATCCATCAATGTAATCTACTACATAAACAAACTGAAATAAAAAAACCACATGGTCATCTCATTAGATGCTGAAAAAGCATTCGACAAAATTCAGCATCCTTTCATGCTAAAAGTCTTGGAAAGAGCAGGAATTCAAGGCCCATACCTAAACATAGTAAAAGCCATCTACAGCAAACCAGTAGCCAACATCAAAATAAATGGAGAGAAACTTGAAGCATTCCCACTAAAATCAGGGACAAGACAAGGCTGCCCTCTCTCTCCATATCTTTTCAATATAGTACTTGAAGTTCTAGCAAGAGCAATTAGACAACATAAGGAAGTCAAAGGGATACAAATTGGAAAGGAAGAAGTGAAACTATCATTATTTGCAGACAATATGATAGTTTACCTAAGCGACCCAAAAAACTCCACCAGAGAACTTCTACAGCTGATAAACAACTTCAGCAAAGTGGCAGGTTATAAAATTAACTCAAGCAAGTCAGTGGCCTTCTTGTACTCAAAGGACAAGCAGGCTGAGAAAGAAATTAGGGAAATAACACCCTTCACAATAGCCACAAACAACATAAAGTATCTTGGCGTAACTCTAACCAAACAAGCGAAAGATCTGTACAACAGGAACTTCAAGTCCTTGAAGAAAGAAATCGAAGAAGACCTCAGAAGATGGAAAAATATTTCTTGCTCCTGGATTGGCAGGATCAATATAGTAAAAATGGCCATCTTGCCAAAAGCAATATACAGATTCAATGCAATCCCCATCAAAATCCCAACTCAATTCTTCATAGATCTAGAAAGAGCAATTCTCAAATTCATCTGGAGCAACAAAAAACCCAGGATAGCTAAAACTATTCTCAACAATAAAAGGACTTCTGGGGGAATCAATATCCCTGACCTCAAGCAGTACTACAGAGCAATTGTGTTAAAAACTGCATGGTATTGGTATAGCAACAGGCAAGCAGATCAATGGAACAGGATTGAAGACCCAGAAATTAACCCACAGACTTATGGTCACTTGATCTTTGATAAAGGAGCCACAACCATCCGGTGGAATAAAGATAGCCTTTTCAACAAATGGTTCTGGTTCAACTGGAGGTCAACATGCAGAAGAATGCGAATTGACCCACTCTTATCTCTTTGCACTAAGATCAACTCCAAGTGGATCAAGGACCTCCACATAAAACCAGACACACTGAAACTATTAGAAAAGAAACTTGGGAAGACCCTGGAGGACTTGGGCACAGGGGAAAAGTTCCTGAACAGAACACCAATAGCGTACGCACTAAGATCAAGGATCGACAAATGGGACCTCATAAAATTACAAAGTTTCTGCAAAGCAAAGGACACTGTCAGAAGGACAAAATGGCAACCGACAAAGTGGGAAAAGATCTTCACCAACCCCACATCCGACAGAGGGCTAATATCCAATATATACAAAGAACTCAAGAAGTTAGACCCCAAAGAACCAAATAACCCTATCAAAAAATGGGGCACAGAGCTAAACAAAGAATTTTCACCAGAAGAAATTCAGATGGCCGAGAAACACCTTAAAAGATGTTCAACATCATTAGTCATCAGGGAAATGCAAATCAAAACAACCCTGAGATTCCACCTCACACCAGTCAGAATGGCTAAGATTAAAAACTCAAGAGACAACAAGTGCTGGCGAGGATGTGGAGAAAGAGGAACACTCCTCCATTGTTGGTGGGATTGCAAAATGGTAAAACCGCTCTGGAAATCAGTTTGGAGGTTCCTCAGAAAATTGGGCATGTCACTCCCAGAGGACCCTGGCATACCACTCCTGGGCATATACCCAGAGGATTCCCCTGCATGCAATAAAGACACATGCTCCACTATGTTTATAGCAGCCTTGTTTATAATAGCCAGAAATTGGAAGGAGCCCAAATATCCCTCAAAGGAGGAATGGATACAGAAAATGTGGTATATTTATACTATGGAATACTACTCAGCAATTAAAAATAATGAATTCATGCAATTTGTAGGTAAATGGTTAGACCTGGAAAATATCATCCTGAGTGAGCTAACCCAATCACAAAAGAATGCACATGAAATGCAATCACTGATAACTGGATATTAATGAGCCCAGAAGCACTAAATACTCAAGACACGAATAGCAAGTCAAATGATTCCCAAGAAGAAGAAAGGAGAGGACCCTGGGCATGTAAAGATTGCATCCAGTTTAGTAAAGAAACTGAGGGGGGAGGGGGAATGATTGGGGAATAGTTGGGGGGGAGAGGAACTATGGGAACTATGGTGGGTGGGAACTGGGAAAGGGGAAAGCCCTTGGAATGTAAACATAGAATATAGAAAATAAAAATTAAAAAAAAAAAGAAATGAAAAGGGAGATATAACAACAGAAACTGAGGAAATTCAAAAAATCATCAGATCCTACTACAAAAACCTATACTCAACACATCTGGAGAATCTGGAGGAAATGAACAATTTCCTAGACAGTTACTAAATACCAAAATTAAATCAGGATCAAATAGATCGTCTAAACAGACCCCTAACCCCCAAAGAAATAGAAGGGGTCATAGACAGTCTTCCAACCAAAAAAAGCACAGGACCAGACGGTTTTAGTGCAGAATTCTATCAGACCTTCAAAGAAGTCCTGATACCGATACTCTTCAAACTATTCCACAAAATAGAAACAGAAGGAACACTACCCAACTCATACTATGAAGCCACAATTACCCTGATACCAAAACCACACAAAGATCCAACTATGAAAGAGAACTGCAGGCCAATTTCTCTTATAAATATCGATGAAAAAATACTAAACAAAATACTTGCCAACCGATTCCAAGAATACATCAAAATGATCATTCACCATGATCAAGTAGGCTTCATCCCAGGGATGAAGGGATGGTTCAATATACGGAAATCCATCAACGTAATCCACTACATAAACAAACTCAAAGAAAAAAAACCACATGGTCATCTCATTGGATGCTGAAAAAGCATTTGACAAAATTCAGCATCCTTTCATGCTAAAGGTCTTGGAAAGAGCAGGAATTCAAGGCCCATATCTAAACATAGTAAAAGAAATATACAGCAGACCAGTAGCCAACATCAAGGTAAATGGAGAAAAACTTGAAGCAATCCCACTAAAATCAGGGACTAGACAAGGCTGCCCCCCTCACCATATCTCTTCAATATAGTACTTGAGGTACTACTAGCTAGAGCAATTCGACAACAGAGGGAAGTCAAATAGGAAAGGAAGAAGTTAAACTATCACTGTTGGCAGATGATATGATAGTATACTTAAGTGACCCAAATACCTCCACCAGAGAACTGCAACTGATAAACAACTTCAGCAAAGTGGCTGGCTATAAAATCAAATCAAGCAAATCAGTAGCCTTCCTATACGTGAAGGATAAGCAGGCCGTGAAAGAAATTAGGGAAATGACACCCTTCATAATAGCCACAAATGATATAAAGTATCTTGGAATGATGCAAACCAAACATGTGAAAGATTTATATGACAAAAACTTCAGGTCTCTGAAGAGGGAAATTGAAGAAGACATCAGAAAATGGGAAAATCTTCCATGCTTGTGGGTTGGCAGTGCTAATATAGTCAAAATGGCAATCTTGCCCAAAGCAATATACAGATTCAATGCAATCCTGATCAAAATCCCAACTCAGTTCTACATATAGTTAGAAAGAGCAATTCTCAAATTCATCTGGAATAACAAAAAAACCAGGATAGCTAAAACTATCATCAACAGCAAAAGAACTTCTGGGGGAATCAATATTCCGGACCTCAAGCAATATTACAGAGCAGTAGTTTTAAAAACGGCATGGTATTGTTTCAGTGACAGGGAGGTGGATCAATGGAATAGGATCGAAGACACAGAATTGAACCCACACATCTATGGCCAATTGATCTTCGACAAAGGAGCTGAAAACATCCAGTGGAAAAAAGATAGCCTTTTCAACAGATGCTGCTGGCTCAACTGGAGGTCAATATGCAGAAGAATGAGAATTGATCAACACTTATCTCTTTGCACTATGGTCAACTCCAAGTGGATCAAGGACCTCCACATAAAACCAGACACACTAAAACTAATAGAAAGGAAACTGGGGAAGACCCTTGAGGACATTGGCTCAGGGGAAAAATTCCTGAACAGAACACCAATTGCTTATGCTCTAAGAGCAAGAATAGACATATGGGACCTGATAAAATTACAAAGTTTCTGTAAGGCAAAAGACACTGTCAAAAGGATAAATCGGCAACCAACAAATTGGGAAAAGATCTTCACCAACCCCACATCCGACAGAGGGCTAATATCCAATGTATACAAAGAACTCAAGAGGCTAGACCCCAGAAAACCAAATAACCCTATCCAAAAATGGGGTACAGAGCTAAACAGAGACTTTTCACCTGAAGAAATTCGGATGGCTGAGAAAAACCTTAAAAAATGTTCAACATCATTAGTCATTAGGGAAATGCAAATCAAAACAACCCTGAGATTTCACCTCACACCAGTCAGAATGACTAAGATTAAAAACTCAGAAGACATTAGGTGGTGGTGAGGATGTGGAGAAAGAGGAACACTTCTCCACTGCTGGTGGGAATGCAAGCTGTTACAACCACTCTGGAAATCAGTATGGCGGTTCCTCAGAAAACTGGACGTGATACTTCTGGAGGACCCAGCCATACCACTCCTGGGAATATACCCAGAAGATTCCCCAGCATGCAATAAGGATACATGCTCCACTATGTTTATAGCAGCCTTATTTATAATAGCCAGAAGCTGGAAAGAACCCAGATGTCCCTCAACAGAGGAATGGATACAAAAAATGTGGTATATATACATAATGGAGTACTATTCAGCCATTAGAAACAATGAATTCATGAAATTCTTAAAGAAATGGATGGAGCTGGAGAACGTCATACTAAGTGAGGTGACCCAGTCTCAAAAGAACACCCATGGTATGCAGTCACTGATAAGTGGATATTAGCCTAGAAGCTTGGAACACCAAAGACATAAATCACATACCAAGTGATGTCTCACAAGAAGAAAGGAGTGGACAGTGGTGCTAGAATGGACCAAGGTATCATTGTGGGGGAGTACAGGAACAGTGAGGTGGGAGGGGGTGGATGAGGGAGCAGGGGTAGGGAAAAGGGCATGTTGGACCTTTGGGCGTGGGGAACCAGAAATAGGGAAATGAATTGTAAATATAGAATATATCCAATAAAAAAAAGAAGTAGTTTCCAACCAGATGTGATGGCAAGTAAGTGTAAGCAGGTAAAGAGTTTGTCCAATGTCTTTGTCCAATGTCCTTATATAGGCCTTCAGCAGAAGGTGTGGCCCAGTTTAAAGGTGTGTATTGTCACACTTTGATCTGGAACCTGCCTTGTTTCAAGCTATCCTTGAATTCAGAGATCTTCTTGCCTCAGTCTCCTGGGATTAGAAGTATGCACTATCTTGCCCGGGGCCTAAACTTTTCATAGCCACTATGTCTCAAGATTTCCAAACAAAGATCTCGATCAGAAGCCTGGATCATAAGTGTGTTCTCCTTATCTGGATTATAGTACATTGCATATGTAGTCAAGTTGACAACCATGAATAACTATCACATTTGGTATCCCCCACATTTCACTGGAAGTCCTGTCTTGGCTACAAAAGGTGGCTACTTCAATCTCCATATTCCACACTGCTAGTAGTCTTAGCTAGTATCATCCTCATAGGCTCCCTGGAGCACTGCCTTCCATCCCAGGTCTGGCTAGTCCCAGAGGTACCCTTCACCTATTTCTATTGTCTTTCCAAGCCACCCACCTTATGCCAATCCTCCTTCAATGTCTCACTCCTCTTCTAATTCCTATCCTCTGTCTATCTCAGATATCAATTTTGTAACCCCATCTGAGTGAGTTTCACACATCCTATCTTGGGCCTTTTATATTACTTAGTTTCTTTAGTTCTATAGCATGGTTATCCTATGCTTTATGGCTAACGTTCACTTACAAGTGAATAGATACCATCTGTGTCTTTCTGAGTCTGGGTAACCTCACTCAGGATAATTTCTAGTTCCATCTATTTGCTTGCAAATTTCATGATGTCTTTCATTTTAATGGCTGAATCATATTCCATTGTGTAGATGTACCACACTTTCTTTATCCATTCTTCAGTTGAAGGATATTTATGTTGTTTTCAGTTTCTTGCTATTCTGAATAAAACTGCTTTGAACACTTGTTGAGCAAGTGTTCTTGTGTATAGTACAGTATAGTATATGCCCAGAAATGATGTAGCCGGATCCTGTGTAAAACTATTCTCAATTTCCTGAGAAACCACCAAACTGATTTCCAAAATGGGGGTACTAGTGTTCTCTCCCAGCAGCAATGTAGGAGTGTTTGTCTTACTCCACAATCTTGATGTCATGCTCTGTCACTTGAGTTATCTTAGTCATTCTCAGTGGTGTAAGATGAAATCTCAGAGTCATTTTGATTTCCATTTTCGTGATAACTAAAGATGTTGAACATTTCTTTGAGTCTTAACCATTAGCAATTGTTCTGTTGGATTTCTCTGTTTAGCTCTATATTCACTTTTTAAAATTGGGTTATTTCGTTTGTTGGTGTCTAATTTCTGTGTTCTTTATGTATTTTGGATATTCCTCCTCTGTTGGATTTAGGGTTAATAAACATTTTTCCCATTCTATAGGTTGCTGCTTTGTCCTATTAATTATGACCTTAGCACTGCAGAAGCTTGGGGTTATTAATGGGTATTTAACTTGGCTCCATCTATCAACCTGCCTGTTTCTCTCCCAATACCATGGAAATTTTACTACTATTGCTCTGTAGTACATCTTGAAATAAGAAATGGTCATATCTCAGAAATTCTTTTGTTGCACAGGATTACTTTAAATATACTGGGGTTTCTGTTTTTCCATATGAAGTTAAATGATCTTTAAAGATCTGTAAATAACTGTGTTGGAGTTTTCATTGGAAGTGCATTGTACTTAAAGAATTTGTCAGGTAAGATGGCCATTACCTCTACATTAATCCCACCTACCCATAATCATGAAAATCTTTCCATGATAGCCTCTTAAATTTCTCTCTTCAGAGACTTGAAGTTCTTGTCATACAGGTCTTTCACTTGCAGTTAAACTGATGTATCTTATATTATTTCTGCCTATTTTAAAGTATATTGTTGCCCTAATTTTCTTTGATAAATGTATTGATTTCTTTAATCATATCGTCTATTCCTGAAATCTGCTCTTCTAGCTCCTGCTTATTGTTGGTTATGCTTCCATCTATTATTTCTCTTCTTTACTTCCCTTAGGCTTTCCTTCTCTAGGATTCCTTAGGGTTTTTTATTTTTATTTTAAGTTATTGAACAGTTTTATTCATTTGCTTCATCTTTTTGATTTTATTTTCCTGTGTGTCTTTAAAGGGTTTATTAATTTCCCCCTTTAAAGGCCTCTATCATTTTTATAAGATTGGGTTGTGTTTCAGCTCTGTTAGGATATCCAGGGGTTGCTGTAGCAGGATAGCTGGGCTCTGGCAGTGCTATATTGCCCTGACAATTGGTAATTGTGTCCTTATGCTGTCATGTAGGCTTCTGGTTGTCTGTGGTGCTTGATGGATATTTCTGATATGAGTAAGACTCTTCTGCAATTCAGGTGGAGCCTGATAATGGATCTCAGCAAACTGGATGCTGTTCACCTCTTCTGGTTGGGCCCTCATTTGAATGTGGCAGGCAACAGATTGGCTGGGGTGTGTCTAAACTGAATGTTCCACCCCAGAGATACTCCCCCACCCCCAGGCCTCTGAAGGAAAGCCATAGGCTCCTGGGTCTTTCAAGGCTCTTTTGGAAGGCAGAGAGATCTGTGCGTCAGATGATGGAGGTCAGGGGAGAGTGCACAGTATACCTCTGCTGGATGTGCCCCAGGCATACATCACTTAATTATTCTATAGTATGTAATATATATGTAATTCATCACATGTAATATTAAACTTAATATAATAGATATTTTTCTTTTTTAAATTTTCTATATTCTTTATTTACCTTTCAAAGGCTTTCCTCTTTCCCAGTTCCCCCCTCACCATATGTCCTATAAGTCCTCTTCCCCCCCCCGCCCCCACCTATTCCCCAATCACCTCCCCCCCCCACACACACACCATTTCTCTGTTCTGGTACTCTCCTACAAAACTGAATCCAGTCTTTTGAGGACCAGGTTCCTCTCCTTCCTTCTTCTTGGGAATCTTTTGACTTGCTAATTGTGCCTTGAGTATTCAGAACTTCTGGGCTCATTAATATCCACTTATCAGTGATTGCATTTCATGCGTATTCTTTTGTGATTGGGTTAACTCACTTAGGATATTTTTTAGATCCGCCCATTTGCCTACAGATTGCATGAATTCATTATTTTTAATTGCTGAGTAGTATTCCATTGTATAAATATACCACATTTTCTGTACTCTAAGATCAAGAATTGACAAATGGGACCTCATAAAATTACAAAGTTTCTGTAAGGCAAAGGACACTGTCAGAAGTACAAAACAGCAACCAACAAATTGGGAAAAGATCTTCATCAACCCCACATCCGACAGAGGGCTAATATCCAATATATACAAAGAACTCAAGAAGTTAGACCCCAAAGAACCAAAAAAATCTTATTAAAAAATGGGGTACAGAGGTAAACAAAGAATTTTCACCAGAAGAAATTTGGCTGAGAAGCACCTTAAGAGATGTTCAACATCATTAGTCATCAGGGAAATGCAAATCAAAACAACCCTGAGATTTCACCTCACACCAGTCAGAATGGCTAAGATTAAAAACTCAAGAGACAACAGGTGCTGGCGAGGATGTGGAGAAAGAGGAACACTCCTTCACTGTTGGTGGGAGTGTTCTTGCACTCCTGCTCTGGAAATCAGTCTGGCGGTTCCTCAGAAAATTGGGCATGACACTTCCAGAGGACTCTGACATACTACTCCTGGGCATATACCCAGAGGATTCCCCTGCATACAATAAAGACACATGCTCCACTATGTTCATAGCAGCCTTATTTATAATAGCCAGAAGCTGGAAGGAGCCCAGATATAATAGATATTTATATCTATATAAATCTATAAATTATATATTAACCAAAGAAAACATGTCCATCAATTTGTGAGGTGAAAAGGAGGTACATCAATTTGGGAAGGGCTGGAGAACTGACAGGGAAAGAGGAAAGAGATATAAATATTTTAATTAAATATATTAAATACATAATATGTCCTTCTCAAAAGATTTATAGTCTCTTTTTCCAAAGAGTCAATACAAAAGCCTAATTTTGAAAAAAAGTTCACAAATATAGTCAATGATCATATCAGAAACTGCTATATGATTACAAGAATGTAGGTACTTTTACTGCTGTGTATCTTACATTTACTAAAGCCCTCAGTCTTAGCAGAGAGTACTTGTCAGGAAATTAGCTACACATGGCATAAAGATAGGGCATTTATATATGATAGTCTCAGTTTGAAAAAGGTAACTACACTCACTCTGAATGAAAGCTGGAAAATAAAACCATGCTGTGCATCTGGCTGGTGAGGAAATGTAACTATCCTTCCATTTCCAGCCTCAAGATCAGAATGGGGAGGCACTTAATATGAAAATTAGGAACATTTTCCCTATGGAGGTTATGTTAGCACAAATAGCAACAGCTGAGAACAGAATTATTAAGGAGAGTTCACTGTGCAGAACCGGTAGAGTCACTGTGCAGTTGGTTGTAGATACAGTGCTTATCAGTCTATAAATACCACTGCTTCTAAATTAAGTAATTTGTTTCCTTTCTCTTTTCCATCCCATTTAATCACCAGAGTTGTTCATATAGTTTGATGAGCATCAGCAGCAATTCTAAGAATTATACTATATGGCCTGGATTATACTTCATGCTGGTAAACCTGTCTCTTGGGAGAGTAACACAGAAGGTATGCATGATCCTGACCAGCTTTATTGATAGAGTGCACCCAGATTAGGCTAGGCTAAAAGCCATCCAATATGATAATTATGTCACTAATAGACTAATAGAAAGTGTTCTCATATTTAGAGTAAATAAAGTGTTTTCAATTATAATAGAAGAACTGGCTATACTTCCTCATAGTTTACCTGAAACTAACTTTCATGAATATTTAAAATAGCAGAAAATATTGCTGATAAAGGCTTGGATGCAAGGCAGGGCTATTTTCTCACCAAATTTCTATCTTGATATTTATCCATCAATTTCCTAAAGTATCTCAAACTTTTACAGGGGAAATACCAATTCCTATTCTTCATCATTAATTTCTGTCTTTTTGCATACTTTTCTTTCCTTTTTTTTCTTAAAAAATACATTTTGTCCTTCTCCATCAGTTTTGTGAGTGCTGGGATTACATGCTTGTATATCTATTCCAAGGCCAGGCAATATTTCAAAGCTGTCTCATATTCTACATTATATTTTTAAGTTTGAAATCCTAATTATTTTGTTCAAAGTTGAAAATAGTAATTCAATACATATATACTGACTATATTTTTAAGCAAGACACCGAATCAATTAGAACATTTACAGGTTGACCATTTGAAACATGTTGTTATTTAGGTACAGGAGATTCTTCTGTGTCTTCTTTTCAGGTCCCATGTGGGGGTTCATTGCTATCAATAGAAAATTCTACATGTTGGTGAAATGTGCTTTGAAAAATGTTGAAAATTTGTAGAGCAGTATTTCCAATTTAAAACTTCTACATCGACTCACTGTTCTCCTCCAAGCCTTCCTGCTTTGTACTTTGACCAGAAGCTCTCCCACTCCCCGAGTGCAAAGCTATCTTGACTTTATATTATGACCAATATCTTAAGTGTTTCTCAAGTTGTTTTGATGGTTGTTGCTGGTCCAGCCATTTCTCTCTGTTTAAAATAGACAAGACTAAATGTATTTCAAGAGACAGTGGAGTAAATCAAGTAATATACATTTAGTTTTCTCTGAAGTGCTTAAAAGAACAAGTGAGGAGCTCTCAAAATGGAGAAAATAATAAAACAATACATGAACTCTTTTGGATTTGTCATTTCTTTATTTCTTGTATTTAAAATCATTTCTGAAAGGTAAAAGGAATCCATTGTGGATATTTCTCTTACAACAACATAGCAATGATTCTATACTATGTAACATCAGTAAAATGAATGCAGAAAATAACTTTAAATGGACACATTTACCTGTAAGAATTTGAGTGCAATTGATGCACTCCTAAGAAGATTCTGAAGGAAGAAGCAGAAATTATAATTACTCCATATTTCCCAGCAGATAATGAATTTAAGTTATGAGAAGTCAATAAGTTTCTTCATATTAACATTAAAAGAAATGCACTGGACAAAAATATTCCTGTTTAAAAATTACTTCATATTTTAATCTAGCTCTTCTTTGTAATTATATAAAAATTCTTTGTAATTAATTATTATAAGAAAAATACCACATCCATTAAGGCAAAAATGTAGCTATATAACATCTTCATGAGCACAGACTATCACTGCTGCTCCAGCAATTTCTGCCTCCCCTTTCCTATGAGTGCCAATCAGAACCAATTTCTTTAAGTTTTTAATAACACAGGTTGCCTCACATTTACTATTTTATTGTTTTCAAAGAATTTTTTATAATTTAAAATAGATTTTTGCATAAAATACATTGTAATTATGCTTTCCTTTCCTCCAACTCCTCCCAGATCGTCCCAATTCCTTACCAAACTAAATCTGCACACTTCCTTTTCTCCTTTTCCTTTTTATTGAAAACTAGATTCTTTCCTCATAAAGTATATTCTGATGATGGTTTCCACTCTCTCTGCTTTTTCTATTTTTCATCGACCTCTTCTGACATAAAGATCAACTCGTTTCCTGTCTCTCATTGGAAAATAACAGGTTTAGCATAGATAACAACAAACATAAAATAAAAGATGAAAGAAACATGCAAACGGAAACAAAAACAATCATATAGAAGTTAGTCAAGGCAAACCAACAGAAGGAAAAGAGCCCAAGACAAGACAGAATCATCAGAGATGCACTTGTTTCCCATTCAGGTATCCCATAAAAATATTAAACTAAGAGCTATAATATCTATAGAGTACCAGCTGCACAACCCTGTATACCCTGTGCTTGCTTCAGTCTGATTTATAAGAGCTTTAATTGGTTGATTTAGAGGACTGTGATCTTTTGGTATTCCTATCTCCTCTGGCTCTTAGACTCTTTCTGCCTCTACTTCCACAGTTTACCCTGAGACCTGAGGGGAGGGATTTGATGGAGACATTCCACTTAGAGATATGTGTTCCAAGGTCTCTTTCTCTCTCTCTCTCTCTTTCTCTCTCTCTCTCTCTCTCTCTCTCTCTCTCTCTCTCCCTCCCTCCCTCTCTCTCTCTCTCTCTCTCTCTCTCTCTCTCTCTCTCTCTCTCTCTCTCTCTCTCCCTCCCTCCACAATGTTCATATATGGGCCTCTGTAGTTTTTCCCACTTGTGTAGGAAAAACTTCTCTGGTGAGTGAAAAGGACACTAATCTATGAGGAAAACACAATATAATTAGGAGTCATTTTAATTTTTCCATTATTTTTAACCAATAGTATTTTGTTTTAGCCTAGTTCCTGTGATATCTAGACTATGGTTCTTGGTCACCAAAGCAGAGTTGAGTATAGGTTTTATCTTGGGGAGTGGGGCCTTAAGTTAGATCAGTTATTGGCTAGTTTCTCCTACTTGAAACAATCCCACTAAAATCAGGGGCAAGACAAGTTTGTCTACTCTCCATGTATCTATTCAATATAGCACTCAAAGTTCCAACTAGAATAATAAGACAACAAAAGGAGATCAAGAGGATACAAATTGGCAAGAAGTAGTCAAGGTATCACTATTTTCAGATGATATAACAGTATACATAAGAGACTCCAAAAGTTCTACAAAGGAACTTCTATAGCTGATAAACAACTTCATCAAAGTGGCTGAATAAAAAATTAACTCAAATAAATCAGTACCCTTTCTTTATAGAAATGATAAATGCACTGAAAAAGAAAATAAGGAAATAATACCTTTCAAAATATTCGAAAATAATATAAAATATCACAGTGTAACTCTCACCAAGGAAGAGAAAGATCTGTATGACAAGAACTTCAAGTCTTTCAAGAAAGAAATCAAAATAGATCTTAGAAAATGGAGAAATCCCCCATGCTAATAGACTGGAAACATTAACATAATAAAAATAATCATCCTACTAAAAGCAATCTATACATTCAATGCAATTAAATTAAAACGATTAAAATTCCAACACAACTTTTCAGACATGGAAAGAACAATTCTCAAATTCATATGAAAAACAAACAAAAATATAGTCAGGAGAGCAAAAACAATACTTAACAATAAAAGGACTTCTGGAGGAATCAGCATCCTTGACCTCAAGCTATTCTGCAGAGAAATAGTGATAAAAATCACATGATTTTGGTACATAGACAAACAGGTAGATTAATGGAGTAGAGTTGAAGGCTCATAAAGAAACCCACACATTTTGGACAGTTGGTCTTTGACAAAGAAGCCAAAAATATACAATGGAAAAAAGTAAAGCATCTTCAATAAATGGTGCTGGTTTAATTGCCAGTCTCTATGTACAAAATGAAAATCGATCCCAATTTATTACCTTGCAAAAAGCTCAAGTCCCAGTGGATCAACATAAAACCAGATACATCAATAACACAAATTGGCAACCTGCAGACTGGGGAGAAAACTTTACTAACCCCACATCTGATATTGGCTTAATATCCAAAATATATGAAGAACTCAAGAAGCCTACCTCCAAAAATCCAAATTAAAAAAAGTTAGTTCTGTGTAGCACTAAACAGAGAATTCACAACAGAGGAATCTTGAGTGGTGAGAAGCACTTAAATAAATGTTCAAGTCCTTAGTCATTAAGGAAATGCAAGCCAATATGACCCTGATTTTCCACCTTAAACCAATCAGCATGGCTAAGATAAAGAGCTCAGGTGACAGCACATGTTAGGGAGGATGTTGAGAAAGAACACTCTTACATTGGTTGTGGGATTGCAAGCACATACAACTACCTTGTAAACCAAACTGTTGGTTCCTCAGAAAAGTGGAAAACTGAAGACCTAAATATACCACTCTTGGCAAAAGACACATACACCACAGGGGCATGTGTCCCACTGTGCTCATAGTAGCCTTATCTGTGATGGCGAGAAGCTGGAAACAACCCAGATGTCCAACAGAAGACTGGATACAGAAAATATAGTTCATTACACAATGGAATCCTATTCAGCTATTAAGAATGAGGACATCATGAGTTTTGCAGAAAAATGGATGGAATTAGGAGATATCATCCTGAGTGAAGTAAGTCAGACTCAAAAGGACATGAATGATATGTACCCATTAATAAGCTGATATTAGCCAAAATAGTACAGCATACCTAGGAAACAATCCACAGAACTCAAGAAGGTTAACAAGCTAAAGGACCCAAGTGAGGATGCTTCAATCCCTCTTGGGAGGGAGAAGTAAACAACCATTAAGGGCAGAGGGAGGAGCAACCCGGGTGAGAGAAGGGAATGAGAGGGGAAAAAAGTAACATGATCAGGTATAGGGGGAAGACAAGAGAGAAGCCCTGAAGCCTTCGATCAGCAGATAGTTTTAGAAACCTAGGAGGTATGAGATTGTCAGGACTCAAAGGGAACTACCTTAGATGAAATGACCATCAGTGGGAAGAGGTAACTCGTAGAGTTCAACTCCAGTAGAGACAGGCCATCAAGTAAGGGGATTGGGTTGCCATTCTACAGTCAAAATTTTGGATCCAGAATTGTTCCTGTATAAAAAAAAAACTGCAGGGATGAAATTGGAGAAGATACTGAGGGAAAGTGGGTCCAGTGATTGCTCCAGTTAGGGATCCATCTTAAGAGGTGGTTTCAAGTCCTGACATTATTATTGATGCTATGGTGTGCTTACAGACAGGAGCTAGCCTAGCTGTCCTCTGAAAGGTCCAATAAGCAGCCGACTGAGAAATACTTACACCCAACCCAGCCATTAGACTGAAGGTGGGGACCCTTGTGGTTGTATTAAGGAAAGGCTGGAAGAAACTGAGGAGGGCGGTCTTACAGGAACACCAGCAGTCTCAACTAACCCGAACCCCTGAGGTCTCTCAGACACTGAGTCACCGATGAGGCAGCATACTTGAGGTGGTCCAAGACTCTGAACAGGTATATAGCAGAGGACGGCGGGGTCTTTCCTTAATGGGAGAAGAGGTGCCTAACTATTGGGACACTTAGGGCCCAGGATGTTGAACATTTTTTGTTTCACAGATACTTCAGTTTCTTCTATTGAGAATTCTCTATTTTTTTGTCTGTACCATATTTTCAATTGTATGATTTTTTTTATTGTCAAGTTTCTAGAGTTTTAGATATTTTGGATACTATCCCTCTATCATATGTAGTTGGTAAAATCTTTTCTTGTTTTTTAGATTACTAGTTTGTCTGAATTTTGTTATTTCTCAAGAAGAAGCATCTCAGTTTCAGGAGGTCCTATTTCTTAATATTTGATTTTGATGTATATGCTAATATGTTCTCTTCAGAAAGTCTTCTCCTGTGCTAATGAGTTCAAAGATATTGCCTACTTTCTCTTCTATGATGTTCAGTATATCTACTTTTATGTTGAAGATGCATTTGGAGTTATTTTGTGCTGGGTAAAAATTATGAATTTATTTGCATTCTTCTACTTGCATACATTCAGTATGAACAGCAGCATTTGTAAAAAAAAAAATTTCTCTTTCTGGATTCTTTATAAAAAAATCAATTGTCCATAGTTGGGTGGATGTATGTTCAGGTGTGTAAATCTTTCTATCCCATTGATCAATTCTATGACAATACTAGACTGTCTTTTATTACTATCAGAACATGAGCCAATATAGTCAATATGAGCCAATAGTCAGAATAATAGAGAATGGGGCTAATATTTACTTTATTAATGGCATCCTTAGGACAACATCTGAATGAGTTCAATACTTATTGATTTTTCTGTTTACTAATTATGGTGAAAATGGTTTTCTTCCTCTTAATCTTACTGGTTTTAGACATCATCTTTCTCAGTACTCCTCTTTGTTTTCTTCCATATCATCCTCTTTCCCATTTAATACTTAAGAGGAGATGCTGAAAGAAAAACAATGATGGATTTTCATCAACTGTTGGTCAATATTTCTTTCTTAATTTAAATATTTTAATGTTTTGAAATTAAAATATATTAAAACTGGGGCAGGGTTGGTACATGCCTTTAATCCCAGCACTTGGGAGGCAGAGGCAGGTTTCTGAGTTCAAGCCCAGCCTGGTCTGCAGAGTGAGTTTCAGGACATCCAGGGCCGTGACACAGAGTCTTGAAAAACCAAAAAAAAAAAAAAAAAAAAAAAAAAGCAAAAGAGAAGCACACTGCTTCTGTTCTCATAAATTCATGGCCTCCTTTTCTAGTTTGTTGTTATATATTTCTGCATATAATATAAATACATTATTTTCAGTCCATAATGTTACACACACACACATTTCACACATTTTCTGAATGACCATTTAGTTCGAGGTTAACCTTGGGGAAAATTATTTTGTTTTTCTTCACATATCTTATTTTTTCTGTAGTTCTTTGTCTAGAATTGGAGCCTCATGAGATCTTCCTCTCCCATATTAGAATGTCTACTGGTTTCATCCTTTTCGGTATATTGTTTAGGTAGTCATGTTGATGAGACTTTCCGGCTGGAGCTTCTGTAATATTTCTAGGAGACACAATTTTACAGCAATGTTTTTCTTCTGGATCTTTATAATCTTTCTGCCTCCTCTTCCACTGTCATCACTGAGCCTCGATTGCAGTTGTGTTGTAGGTATATCTGTTGAGGCTGGGTGTCATACCTTATCTCTGCACTATTGCTTTTCTGTAAAGGTCCCTCTTGCAGAGAGATTTGTTTCTTTGTTTTGTTTTGTGGATGAGGAGTGCAAAGGTTTGAGTGAGACTGTTCCCTATCATTTCATAAATTTGTATGGATTGTCCAAGTTTGCCGGTTGTTTGGAAAGGATTAGGAAGTATGTTTTCTTTGGCGGAAGAAGATCGCTTTGAGCACACTTAAGGCATTAAAAGCCTCCCAGTGTACTCTCTGCTTGCTTTATGGAGATCAAAAGAAGAGCTCTCAGTTGGTTCTACAAAATACCCAACTGTCTGCCCCTGTTTTCCACTGTGATAGTGATGAAAAATTATCTCCCTGAAACTGTAAGTCCAAATATATCACTCCTTCTATAAATTGCATTCATTATAATGTCCATCCCACATACATTTTAATATAGTTTGTATGTCTTTGGAGAATAATGTAAATGTTTAGAGTGACATTTTGTTGAATCTGTATGTAGCTTTTGGTAGAATGGTCATTTATACAGTATTAATTCTACCAAACCATGACCAAAGAATGCTTTCCCATTTTCTTTTTCTTCAGAAAAATAAAGTTTTCATTGTAAAGCTGTTTTGTCCCCATAGATAGGTTTACTTTTTGATAATTTGTTTTCTTTAGGTTATTGTGAATAGAAGTATATACATGAACTCTCTCACTGCATGCAAGTTATACATTGACAAGCCATTTATTTTGTACATACTTTCTGTAACTTGCCACATTTATAAATTTGTTGATTGTGTCTAGAAATTTTCTAGCAAAATTTTTAGTCTGTTATATAAAAATCTACAAATAGAGACAGTCTGATTTTTATTTTCCTATTTGCATCCCTTTAATTTTGTTCTCTTACAATATTGTTCCAGAGAGTACTTGAATAAAATATTAAAAAGGATTGGTGATATTGAACAACAGTGCTGTGTTCCAGATTTCAGTAGGATTGCTTCAAGCTGTTCATTATTCAGGATAATGTTGGCTTTGAGTTTCTTATATATTGTTTATTATTATGTTAGGTATGTTATGTTTGGTACTATTTGCTCTAACACTTCTATGATTGCATGTTGGTTTTGTCAAATTCTTCTTTATCATCTATTGACATGATCATGTAACATTAGTCTTTAAATCTATTTATGTGATTTATTATACTTGTTGCCTTCAGGATGCTGAAAGGATACTCCATCTCAGAGATAAAGTCAACTTGGTTATGGTAGATATCTTTTTGATGCCTGTTTGTATTTGGTTGGACATTATTTTATTGAGGACATTTGATGGTATATTAATCAGGGCTATTGGCCTGTGTATTTGTTGTTAATGTGGTTCGGTATTAGAGTAATACTGGCTTCATAGAAAGAGTTAGAGAGGTTCTTTCTCCTTCTAGGACTTTGAATTATTTAAGAAGAACTGTCTGTGGTTCTTTGTTGAAATTTTAGTAAAATACTGCTATGAATTCATCTGGGCATGCAATTGTAACACTGGATACATTTTCATTAGTGTATCAATCTCCTCGTTAGCTATGAGAATGTTTACATTGTTGTTCTCTTGTTTTAATTTGGTAGTTGGCTTGAATCTACAAAATTGTTCATTTCACTAAGTTTTTATAACTTAATGGGAGGTGAAGTTTTAAAAATGCATTCTCTTATAACTTAAATCTCTTTGGTGTAAAATTTTTTAAAAACTAGTTAAATAAGAGAAATTAATGGTTTTAAATGTATATATTTTAAGCTCATTTCTGATTCTGTTCATTTGAGTAGTTTTATTCTTTCTTTTGATTAGTTCAGCCAAGGGTGTCAGTCTTGGTTATCTTTTTGAATACTCAGTTTCTGTATTACTTGATTATTTCATAGCTTATATTTACTTACTTACTTTGCGGTCTGGATTTAATTATTTTTGTAACATTTTGGGATTGGATTTGTTTGGTCCTTGTTTTTCTAAATTTTTGAGTTTCGGTATTAAGTCTGTTATTGTTTTTAAAATATATACATTTAAAAATGTTAATTTCTCTTATTTAAGTAGTTTTAATGTATTATAGAGAATTTTTGTGTATGTTTTCCATTTTAATTTAGAAATTTAAAAAATAATTTTTCTTGAATTCTATAATCCATTCATAATTCTGTAATGAGTTGTTCAATCTCCATGAATTTGTGAACTTATTAGAGAATTTTGGTTCTGTCAATCATAAGTTTCAGTGCATTGTGGTCAGATAGAATATACAAAGATATTTCATTGTTCATGAATTTATTAAGGTATGTGTATGTGCATATGTGTGTGTGTGTGAGTGTGATAGTGTGTGTGTTTGTCTGTTTCAGTCCCAGGATATACTCCTTTTTAGAGAACTTTCATGACATCCTTACTAAAATGCATATTCTTTGGTGTTTGGTGGAGTATTCTGTAGATCTCATTTGTCACATGATGTCATTTAATTTTGATCTTTCTCTGCTTGTTCATATTTTGTCCAGAAGACCAATCTATTGAAGAAAGTAGAGCATTGGACTCAACTATTACTAATGGGTTGATGTTAATTTGTATATTTAATTATAGTAGTATACTTTTCATGCATTTGGATGCACCCTAGTTCAGAGTATACTGCATTCTTAGTAAATTGCCTTCTTGATTAAAATGAAGTGTCTTTCTTTATCTCTTCTTATTAGTTTTTATTTTAATTATATATGGTCAGACATCATTACTTGCTTCCTTCCTGGTCCCATTTGAAGTGAATGCTTTCCTTCATCGTTTTACTCTTCATATGGATTTGGTTCTAGGATGATACTGGATTCACAAAAATAAAGAGTGTTCCTTTGCTTTCTATTATTTGGATATATTTAAGAAGGACTGGCTGTGTTTCTTCTTCAAACGTACGTGCCTTTATTAAAGACTGTAAAATCCTGTGTCTTCTGACTGGAGAATTGAACGTACTAATATTAAAAGATATTTGGTCTTTTTATGGATTGCCACATTTCTTCCATGATCCTTCCTGTGTCTTTCCTTTTTTTATTTTTAGTATTCAATACCTGATAACTAAGTTTTTTGATTAATCTTGGTTGTTAAATTTGCTAGATTTGGAGTACATTATATCACAGGCAACTGGCTACTTCTGTGAGGGATTTTTCTCAATCACTGTATTTGAAATGGAATGACCCACTCTAAATATGGGTAACAAATTCCTGGGCAATGTAGCTACAAGGGAGGTCAAAGAGGGCAAGTTTTCCTTTTGTCTGCTAGCCTTCACTTTTGATGGCAGGTCCACCTATCTATTGTTGCTACTGACAGATATTCTCCTGATACCAGAGTCATATTCTTTGGGCCAACACAAACTGAAGGCCATCTGCTGACTAGAAATACTCCAAACCTTCATTAATATACTAGTTCTTCTGCAACACCTAGCTGTGTAAACTGAGCCACTACTTGATTCTGAGTCACTTTTTTTAAGACAGCCAGTGTTTTGACTGCTCAGAGATTTTTGTGAAAGTCAAACCAATGTCCTCTCTGAGAATGTATTCATTCTATTGGTTCTTGTTATTTAGAAACCCTAATATACTAAGCTCACCATTCTCTGGGTCTCATATATATCCAGGAAGGAGAAACAAGAAGGCAATGATAGGGAAAACTCACATTGTCTACATGACCACTCTGAGTTTTTCAAACTTGTCATCCTTCAATGTCTAATTTCATGTAATTGGTTATTTTAACCAAAATGTTGTGTTAGAAACATAGTTACTTGCTTCATACATAGTTCATTTAATAGATTAATAGTCTATTCTAAAGAACAATGAAGTTAACAGTAGATTATTAAGTAACATTCTCTGTGTATTTTCTACACTTAGGAAAAGAATTGATGTAGTAATCATATGACTATTCTGACTTTCAGGAATTCCAACAATGTCAAGTTAATTTTCAAGTTATGTTTCTAGAATATTACTTAATCAAAAATATGTCTGTTAATTTATTTTGCTTCTAAGTAATAAAAGACAGGACTTGATCTCAATGATTTTAGAAAAAATATACATACTTGTTTCCTTTCTACTAGAAAATATGGTCATGTGTCTGAAGATAGCGACAGTGTACTCATCTAAATAATAAATAAACCTTTAAAAAAATAAAAAAAAGAAAATATGGTCACAAGAATAGGTGATTTATGATATCCAGAAAGGATCATCTTTCTTTTTTAACAGAAGCTTGCATGTTGAAATTTGATATGCATTGTCTTTCTATAAGGTAAAACTTATATCTTATGTCCAGTGCATAGCTTTAGCATATGACTTACTTTATATATAAAATGACCTGAAATTGTGGGTGTATATTATTAGAGGAAATGTACATGCTGTTTTTGGCTCTATCAGCCATCTTGCTTCTTCTACTAGCTATTCCTTCACTGAGAGTATTCTTCATCCTGTGCTTTGAAACAACACACATGTAGCATAAGACACAGCTTATCACGTAAATATGACAGAACTATGCCATATAAGATCACTATACAGTCTCATGAGATGCTAGAACTATTTATTATGAAACATTCTTGTGAATGCTGATTACAGCACAAAACACAACAGACTCAACTGTCATAAAATAGAAAAATATTCAGAACTGGTGATTTTGTAGACATATTTTATACATACCAGGCATATGAATTTGAAAGGATAAAGAAAGACACTGTTAGAACTTCACATTCCTCCTTGAAGCCTAGCCTTTATAAGATGTGTGTATATCCAGTCAGAGCTTGCTATATTTAGAAGCAAAACCTATTTAAGGAGACATTGTTGACAAATACTGTATACACACCTAATCTCCTATGAGAGTGTAGTAGAAAAAATACTCTATGGTTGCTGATATAGCTTGAGCAATGGCTTACAAAGTTATTTAAGTGATATTCTCCCAAATATAAATATCCTGTCTTGCAAAATATATGTTTCAGATAAGGAGGTTGGGGACAAGAATGTATATCAGATGGGAATGAGGGAGAAGATAAGTGAGGGAAGGAATATCTGAACAGACATGTAAAATTAAGGGCCACTAGAGGGGGTACCATAGAAACCTAATATAATAGAAGCTTTCTGAATTTTATACAAACATGAAAGCAATCTAAATAAAATCTCTAAATAATGAGGGGGTCAGAGTCCCTATTATACATCTCTTGTCACAAAGTAAATCTTCCAGCATGTAAATTGAGTTATATTTAATTGAGTTTTTGGTCAAAGGACTCTCATAGAAATCCCTAAGAGCAACACAGGCTATTGCCATGATAAAGGGTTGCTAACTGCAAACTGAGAGCAAGGACATTGCTGAAGACAGTATATATATATATATATATATATATATATATATATATATATATATATATATATATATATATTTCCTTGAACTTGGAGAATTAGAGCTGGTGCCTACATTTTGTTCTAGAATCTTTTGCATAGAAAGGTATTCTTCATGCTATCAAAAAAGAAATATAAACAATAATCCATCTACAAACATTTTGATCTACAAGGCTGTACTGATTGTAAGATATGCTTGAACAACAGTGGCACAAAGCTCCTGGGAATAACCAACAATGATTTAACTTAAGACCCAGACTATAAGATAGAACTCATACCTGATACTGCTAGGGTGACCAAGAATCAAAGACTAGGTAGCCAAGAGACATAGAGCATAAGATCAAATATTGTGGTTCTAAAAATAATGAAGGAATGAAATAAGTAGCAGAAACTTGGCTTCTAATGGCATTCTTTTATATTCATAGATCAGACCCTTTCTTAGCCATATTCAGGAAGGATTCTTCCTATGGCAGATGTGAAGAAGTACAGAAATTCAGCGTCAGGCATTAGGCAAAGAGACCGAGAACTTGGAACATTCAGCCTGAAATTAGTTATCTCTTTCAAATCTCTCCTCAACAAGCTCAGAGTACCCCCATTGAAAAGGAAACAGAAAGAATGGAAGAGACAGAAGGAATGGAGGATACCAAGAATACAAGGCCCTCGAAATAAAAAGTGAGAAGAGCTCAAGTCAGCTCACAGAGATGGAAGAAGCATAAACAGGGCCTCCCTCAATGGACCTGCTGCAGGCCCTCAGCATATGTATTATGGCTTCCAGTTTAGTGGTGTTTTAAATTATTTTATTTATTTACAGTTTAAATGTTTTCTCCCTTCCTGGTCTCTCCTTCATGAATCTTCTACCCTATCCAGTCTCCCCTTTGCCTCTAGGATGGTGCTCTCTCACCCACTCCAGACTCATTACTCTAGCACCCATCTTCTCTGAAGAATCAAGCCTCGACCCGATCAAGCACCTCCCCTCTCACTGATGCTAGATAAGACACCCCTCTGCAACATATACAGCAGGAGCCATGGATCCCTCCACGTGTACGCTTTGTTTGATAGTTTCTTCCATGAGAGCTCCCAGGAATCAGGTTAGTTGAGACTTGTTCTTCCTCTGGAATTGCAATCCCCTTCAGGTCCTTCATTCCTCCTAACAGCCCATTGGAGTCCCCAGGCTCAGATCAATAGTTAGCTGTGAGTATCTGCCATATGTTTTAGTCAAAAGCTGGCAAAGCCTCTCAGAGGACAGCCATATAAGGCTCCCGTCTTTAAGCACTTCTTGGAATCAACAATAATGTAGGGGTTTGTTGTCTGTGGATGGGATGGATCCCAAGTTGGGGTGGTCTCTAGGTGCCTTTCCTTCAGTCTTTGTTCCATTTCTTTTGTCCCTGCATTTCCTTTAGACAGGAAGAATTCTGGCTTAAAAAATTTGAGATGAGTCGGGCGTACTGGCACACGCCTATAATCCCAGCACTTGGGAGGCAGAGGCAGGCGGATTTCTGAGTTCGAGGCCAGCCTGGTCTACAGAGTGAGTTCCAGGACAGCCAGGGCTATACAGAGAAACCCTGTCTCAAAAAACCAAAAAAAAAAATGAAATGGGTGGGTGTCCCCATCTCTCCACTGGAGCCTGAATCTATTTACTAGAGGTGGTCTTTTCAGGTCTAACTCCCTGCTGTTGGATATTTCATCTAATGACTACCTCCATTAGGTCCCGGAAGCCTCTCATATCCCTGTGTCTAGGACTTCCTAGTTTCTTCAGCCTATTCCCCACCCCTCATTGCTACATATTTCTATTCTTTATCCTGGCCCTCTGAACTTGTTTCGTCTCTCCTCCCATACCTGATTCAACTACCCCACTCCCTTTTTCAACCTTCCCCTCCCCACTCCTACTTAGAGCCCTATCTCCCTCTGCCTCCTGTAAATA